>PVKN010018442.1:0-16847 GCA_004027915.1 Capromys pilorides
GGAGGGGGATGGGGGAGGGGGAGGGGAGGAAGAAGGAAGAAGAAGAAGAAGAAGAAGAAGAAGAAGAAGAAGAAGAAGAAGAAGAAGAAGGAGAAAGATGCTTGACCAAAGAGAATTTTTGTTTTCATTCTTCACTCTGAAGCTCTTCTGCAGACATAAATGTGTGCACATGCATATGTATATAGAGTGTAAGACACTAAACTGCGTTTGCATAGCTTGAGAACCAATTCTAAAAACCACCTTTAAAAAGAATGCTGAATGCATTTCAAGCAGTGGAATAATTACATAAGCTTCAATTTATATTACTTTCTTTTTGAGGAATACTCAGCAGGATGTATACATTTTGGTATTTGTTTAAGCAAATAGCTGTCTTTGTAGAGTCTATCTACTTTGTAGGTAGAAGAGTATTGTGACTTAAGTACCCTCAAAGCTCTTATTCAATTCCATAGAGCTTTGGAAAATAAAAAAATTCCAAAGCTTGATTTAAGTATTTTTCCAAATTATTAAAATATCCCTTTGCGGGGCTGGGGAGATAGCTCAGTAGAATAAATGCTTGCCTGGCAAACACAAGGGCCTGAGTTCAATCCCTTGTTCTGAAAAAAAAAAAAAAAAAGTCCCTTTGGGATACCGCCTCTGGAACATTAGATAAGCCACCAAATTCTAAATCTATCACCTACAAATATGGCAGAAATATTTTGGCTCTTTTGAACCCAATTTGGATCTGGCACAAGTACTCTAAATCTGTCGCTTGTTGTCTAACTCTTGACTAATTTATTAGTGAACTACAATAAAATGTTTCATATGATCTTTCCGCTTTTCCCCTTAACCCTTAAAAACTAGAATGATAGATATTTTCCTCCTCTCTCTGTCATTTGGCCTATGTCTCTGTGGTAAATGGCCGCATCTTCACCTGTTGACCTCCCTGGAGATTGAAGAACCTTGGTTGGAAAGGGTAAAGTGATTGACTCCTGTTTTTTGCTGTGTGGGTGAGGTGCCCTGTGGTATGGGGACAGGGCTTGTTAGCTGCTCCGAGATGGTTCTGCTCACTTGGGGGCTGTCACAGTGGAAATAACAGCCCAGGAACCAAGAGGGCTTGTGCTGCCTGAGTGTGTCCCTCTGTTTTGTGTGAGGACAGCTGCGGAGAGACCGACTGATAACCACTAGTTAGCTATTTGGTTTCCATCTCAAACGCCTCCTGAAGTCTCACACGTTTGGGAAGTGATTGGATCATGGGGTGCTGTACCCTGTAGATGAGTTCAGTAGCTGAATGTGCTCTCAGGAGGTGGGGCTTAGCTGGAGGTGGTCAATGGGAACATGGCCTGGAAGGATGGATTCTATCCTGACTCTTCCTCTCTGCTTCTTGGCAGCCATGGATTGAGTCGCATGTCTGCCTTGGAGCCAGCCGGTCATGGCCCACATAAGCCGCTCCTCCTCTAAGTTGTGGGCATCAGATATTTCATCCCAGTAAAAGGAAAGTGACTAAGACACTAGCTGTGCATAAAAATATATGCAGCGTGTCTTATGCAATCGACTCTGTGAGGTATCCATTTTATCTTTTTATTTATTTAGCTTTTCTTTTAGGTATCAAGTATTTTCGTTATGACGAAGTTTAGGGATACTGGCCATTTTATTAAGAAGCGTGTTTCCAGTTGCAGCAAGCTGAACCCCTGCTTCTGCTGAATTATCCAGTGTAAAGGGACAGTCTAAATCCAGGGGCTCTCTGGGGCCCTTATCATTGCCCTTTATGGTTCTTCAAGTTCTCTCTGGTGTGCGTGCGTGCGTGCGTGTGTGTGTGTGTGTGCTGTGCTCACTCACACATTTGAAAGAATTGAGGATTTTTTCAGTAGGTTTGATTGGGATGTTTGAGGTACGAATCAGTGAAAAAGAGGGAGGGCCGAGGGAGAGTAATTGCTACTTAATGGCAGAACCGAAGCACTGTAAAGAGGTTAGCAACCCTTTCTTATTGCCTGCAATGCAGAGATCTTGTAATTAGTAGTTTCATTAGAGAGTGCGGATGACTATTAAATGGTTCAGCCAAACAAAGCATTCATTGTATTGGAAAATTTACTGTAATCAGATAGAAAAAGTACTGTTTTTGTGAATCGTTTGTCAGGATGGGGAAGGGGTTTCCCTCTCTGGAACCCTTCACTTAGAGGGGGGTTTTATGCACAGGCTTTGACCATCCAGGTGGTGGTCACTTTCCTGAAGGTTCTATTTGTATCTCTCATGTATGTGCCAGTTACTTGGGGTTCCCTTGTCTAACAGTGGGGTGTGCTTTCTATTTCACTGACAGGAGCTGGTGATCGATGCATTTCTCGGGAGCTGGGGCAGCTGTGCTTGGCAGTGGTGCTGCCTGTGACTGACTTCATCTTGTGAGCGCTCCTACACTGCTGCGATAAGGCCAACAGAAACGTGATAGTTTCTAAGCATATGCAAGTTTCCTGGCATACAGAGTGCTTATGGGGCTTTGCCCACACACCAACTGTCTCTGTTTAGGAGTAACTGTCCCTATTTTTTAACCATATTCACACTTTGTCGATCCAGAGGGGTACAGTGTATTTTAATCAGGATCTGTGGCTAGGTTAATTATAACCTCCTTTTCTATCTGCACAGTGTTTTTCAGGCATAAGAGCATTTTTCCTCGCTCAGTCTCTCTGCTTTCCCAAGCTTGTGAGGTAAGCAGCATAGGTGGTGTGACCTTACGTTAGAGGAGATCAGAGTGGACAGGATTCAATCCAATGTGTCTACTAAGTTGCTAAGGAGGGTGGGGACAGGCCTTTGGACTCACCCTCTAAAATTTTCTGCACGGTGGTCCACAACCTTCATTGCTGTTCTGAGCTCTATGCTTCATGGGGCAGTGACATCCAGGAACTGAGACGCTTCATGACATTTGTGGAGTTTTGCTACCACTCTAGCTATTGTTTTCCAACCCCTTAATTTTCTTCCCAGTGTGGAAAGAAGAAAAATGATTGCCCTTTCTGTCCCCCCACCACCCCACTTGCAGCTGGTCCACCTCATCTCTTCTGAGGTCTTTGAAAGGCAGAGACCAGTCTGGACCTTGCTGAGGTGGCTGTGGGCTGGGCTGTGGGGACAGGAAAGAGAGCAGAAGTTGCTGAGAAACAATGACTATCAGACTGAGTTGAGATGGTAAAGCAGTAAAACCAGCATGCCCTATGGCTGCCACTGCTCCGACCAGAAGTTAAATCTCAAGTGCTTTCAGAATCCCCAGGACAAGGCTCACCTTGGCAGTGTTTCTCTCTTCTCTCGCTTTGCCCCTATATCACAGTACAGTATAACCTACCAGTGTCAGTCTGGGTCTGCCTACCTTACCTGATGATGGGGTAAGAGCAGGGACTGTATCTCATTCATTTGTTTGTTTCCATTTCTCTCACCCTGCCTGGCACATAGTAGACAAATGCTAGTTGACTGGATGCTTTCTTGACATCTGGTTTAGGAGGACTGGGGTTATTTATTGTTTGGTTTTCATGTAGCTTTGGGGGGCAAAATTCCTGGAGGGGCTGAGGAGGTAGCTCAGAGGTCTAAGCATTCGCTTGGAAAGCCCAAGGACCTTTGTTTGATTCCCAGTACTGCATGCTGTGGTGACCCCATACTGAGCCAGCCTGAAATCAGGTGTGGTGATGCATGCTGTGAGTCCAAGGTTGGGGAAGCTGAGACAGGAGGATCACTATGAGTCTGAACTGTGTAGTGAGACCCTGTATCAAATAAATGAGTAAATAAAAAATTTGACCTGGAAGGAACCTGAATTTATGGGTTAGTGAGATGAGTTGTTTGAATTTGTACCATATAATGTTTTCCATCTATTGAATGTCAGCATTGCTGACACATTTATCTTTGAAGATCTATTGGTAGATTTTATTAAATCATTACTGGTGCTGGGATTGTGGATTTTCCCCCAGTAAACTGTTATCATTGCAAAGAAAACAGTGGATGGGATTCAGGATCCTCTCAGAAACCAACTCCTTTGAGTGATCACTGTTGAGAAGAGAATCTCCTCACTGGAGGCATCTGGTTATCATTGCACCAACTAGAAACTATTCTTATTTTTCATTCCCACCTATCCACTGCCATATGCAACCAAGAACATATTCATAGATTTATTGAATTTTTCCTGTCAAGGTTTTTAGTTGAATTGGACCAAAGTGAGAATTTTTAATTTTTATTTTTTAATTAAAAAAGGGCTGATGAGATAGCTCAGTGGACTAAGCGCCTGCTTAGGCAAGCACAGGGGTGCTGGGGTTTGATCCCTGGTGACACATGCTATACCGGCCCCGCCCCCAGACTCCCTGAGCCTGCCACCGAGACTGGACATGGTGGAACATGCCTATAATCCCAGCACTGGGGAGGCCGAAAATAGGAGGATCACTATGAGTCTGAGCTGCATAGTGGGACCCTGTACCAAATAAACAAACAAACAAAATAATAAAAACTAAAATTAAACAATTTTTTTTTTTTTTTTTTTTTTGACACAAGGTCTTGCTGTGTATTCTAGGCTTGCTTTGAATCAGTGTGTAGCCCAGGCTGGCTGCAAACTCACTGTAATCCTCCTGCTGTAAGTTCAAGGCCAGCCTGGGCTACATAAGTGAGTTCAAGGCAAGCCTAGACTATATGGAGAGATCTTATCTCAAAAACAAACAAACGATGTTCAGTGAAATAAATCAGGCACACAAGCTTAAATAATTATGGTTTCTCTTTTATGAAAAATCCAAAGTATAATTAAATTAAAAAGCAAAATAAAAGATAGATAATCCGACACAGGGATATGGATCTTTTGCAAGTGGGAAGGGGACCGAGAGGTGGAAGAGAGAAAGGGCCACGGGGGAAGGGGACATAAAAAGAGTTAAGATGCAACACATCCATGTACTGAGTCCCCGCCATGGATGTATTCATTATATACTGCAAACCTATGCTACTAAAAAAAGAAAGTAGGGCTCAGTATGGGGGTGGGAAGGGCTAGCTGGCTAAACTGTAATGGTTGGAGCTCACCCTCCCGCCATTCCAAGACACTGTCTCAAAGACAGGACTTTTTATTTCTTTTGTTTTATTTAGTTCCAAATGGAAGTGCACATTAATATCATTTTCATTAAAAAGGCTCTTCTCTCTAATTTCTCTCATCAGTTGTAATGACTTCTTCCAAGTTAGAGCTGCAAAGGATGTTAAAGGGGAAACATAAAACGTGGGCTGCTGCTGCTCTAAATAGCTCTCAGACAAGTGCTGGGTCATTAGAAGACTAGGAAAGCAGAGTCAGAAATGTACATGGGGCTCACCAAATCAAAGGAGCCTTCTAATAAAACATTCAAGACTGGCTGGTTAGGGTCAGCCTAGGCAAGGTTGTAAAGTATGCAAATCTGTATTGACACTTCAATTTGACTTTGCATCCTGCACTGTTATTGTTTGGTATGCCCTAAGTGTTGCTAAGTCTCCAACTGGAGTCCCGGGTTTCCTAGGAAGTAAGTGATGCTCAGAGCAAACACTACCTTGTTTTCTGGCTTGGGCGTCTTACTGTAGGATTGTTTGGGAAATCAAAGAGTTAAAACTGTTAAATAATTTAACATTATGTTATTATTGCTGTTGCTTTTATGAGACAGGGTCTCACTATACAGTTTAGGCTGGCCTTGAACCCACTGTGTAGCCCAGGCTGGCCTTGAATTTGCAGCGATCCTCCTGCCTCAGCTTCTCAAGTGCTAGGGTTACAAGTGTGCACCGTCACACCTAACTTAACATTATTTTTGTATTAAAGCAAATAGACCTATTACGGACAGAAATGCAAGATGCATATGACTGTTAAAGCTGAAACATGACTCTATAAAGAAATCTAGGCTTTGATGGACCATGCCCACTTTTCATTTGCCCTCGGAGTACAAGTTCACGTTCATGTACTCTTTAGAGCTTGGAATTGTAGGAATGGACTAGGACACGAGGCAAAGCTCTCTCACAGACATCAGGTGTTTGGAGTTTTTTCTGTGCACCAAGCCCTTTGACAAACACATTTGTGCAAATGTGCTAACAAAGGCTAACCTGTTGATGGCAACACAGTGGTCCTCTCCCTCATCACCGTTTTCACTCTGGATAAACTATGCATATTTTAGTAGCTGTTTTCTTGGTGACGTCAGAGCCTCTCATTTAACAGCCACTCAGCACGAGCTCACTGGGTGCCTACAGCGAGTCAGGCCGTATCTTAGGCATCTGAGATGGAGCAACACGAACAAAATCCCTGCCTGCCTATGTCCTGTGGGCAGACAGCAGGCAGAGCACGTGCATGATATATTGTTTGAAGCTGATGAGTATTTCAGAGAAAAAGAGGACAAGGCAAGGGACTTGGAGAATGGAGTTGGGGTGCTGGCTTGCAATTTGAAGTGGGCTGGACGAGGAAGTCACTGAGAAGATGCCATTGAAGGACCAAAGCAAAGCATTGAGAAATGTGTATTTCTGGAGGAAGTGGGGACAGGGAGAAGAAGTGGCCTGGGTAAAACATCTAAAGCTGGAGCGGAAAGAGTGAGTGGGTGGCAGAGAGGTATGTGTGCTTCTATAGGGTTGCTGAGGTCTTAGGTTGGACTCTGAGGTGGGGAAGCGACCAAACCATTTTGAGCGGATGGGTTTTGTAACCTGCTTTGTGTTTTTAAAGGACCATCCTTGCTCTTGTGTTGATCACAGATAGGAGGGGTAAGCAGAGAAGAAAAATCACTTGGGAGGTTGTCTTCACGATGGGGGCTAATTGTAAATGGCTTGGGCCAGAGTTTGGACAGAGGAGGTGGTGAAAAAGTTATGGAGTTATCATCAGCGTTACAGTCACAATCTTTTCATAGGTTAGGTATGAGGAGTATACATGAAAGAGCACTCAGCAGAGAAGCCATGGTTTTGTTTGACCAAGAATGAAGTTGCCATCAACTAAGGTGGGGCTCATGATAGTGACAGCAAGCTTTGAGGAGGTAAGGATTTTTTTTTTTTTTTTTGTGGTACTGGGGATTGAACTCAGGATCCTGCACTTATCAGGCAAGTGCTTATTCTGCTGAGCTATCTCTCCAGCTCCAGCATTTTGGTTTTAGCTATGTCAAATTGGAGTCAAATCTTACAGTATGCGGAGTATGGCCTAATAGCAATTTAAGAGTTTTGAGAACAGATAGCACTTCAGTCTTCTAGAGAAGATCACTAAGGGCTTGGATGAGAAGAGATGAAAGGGCCCAATCTTGGGGGCCTATCACATGAAGAGGCTCTGGAGAAGAAAAGGAACTACAAAGAGGGAGAAGGGTGAGGTGGCGATGTGCTAGAGGTTAGGGTGCTCCGTAAGCCATGAAGAAGGTGTCTGCAAAGAGAAGGGGTGGTCCGTGTCAGCTGTTGTGGGATGAAGGCGTGAGGACAGGTTTTGACTGTTGGGTACAGCAATGTGGAAGCTGTTGGTGGTAGTAGAGGTGGAGGAGGACAAGCCTGACCGTGGTAGGTTCGTGAAGGATTGGAAAGAGACATGCTGGAGACATCGGATGGAGACCACTTTTCAAGGTGATTTGTCATAAGAGAGGAGCATTGGCTGGAATGTGAAAGGGTTGTGGGTGAGGGGTTTTCAGGGAGGGGAGAAATAAGAGCAGGCTTGCACGATCATGGAAAAAGCGCAGTAGAGAAAGACAATTGGTGCATGTGGAACACAGGGAAAATCTTTGGTGTTGGATGGCATAAATAGGCACAAGGGCCTGGCTTCCAGTGCACAAGTTCTTATTAGACAGGGTTATGGGCCATCCATCTACAGGAGAGGAGGCAGAGAGTATGGTAGACCATGCTAATAAGTAGCAGGTCTAGCAGTAGGAGTTTGTAGACATTCTATTGGTTGCATCAATTCTTATTGTTATAGGACAGGAGATCCTCACTGCATTGGGAGGGTGGGTAAGCAGGTTATAGAGGGCTGATGAGGAAGGAAGAGGCATGAAATATGTACCTATTTAGGTACATGAGAGTGGCTTGGACTGCCAGTAACTTGGGGGCAGCTTCAGGGGCTGCTCAAGGCTTGTGGTTCAAAGTCTAACTTGAGACTAGTTTAGTGTGATTATGTGTTTTTCTCTGGAAGACTTATATCTACTGTGTTGGGAAGAAGTAGGGAGAAGAGTCGGCTTGAGTGAGCCAGGAATTTGCCGGAGCAGAAACTGCAGTAGTGAGTGAGGGGCACAGGTATGGAGTGGTGTGATGATTGGTGAAGAAATCTACTGGATATGTGGAAGGAAAGAGTGAGGGGAGAAAGGATGAGGCACAGGAAACGGGTGATAGTTTCAGTGGCTTCCAAATCCTGGTGGGTCAGGACCATGGAGGAAGGCCACTAGACGGAGCAAGCTGGACGCTCAGGAGGTGACACATATAGTTGTGTTTGCAGAGGAGCTGCAGTTGTTGGGACTGAGGACTTCCACCCTTCCCTGACCCTCTCAGCTTTCAAAGGCTGGTGTTGCTTTTCCTCAATACACTCAGTTCCCTTGGTTACTACCCATTAGTTGGTGTGATTGCTTCCTCTGCCAGATTAGAAGGATCTCAAGGGCAGAGATGCATCAGTTTCTCATAACCATTAATCCTTCTGTCTAGGACAGTACCTAGCAAGAAGTAGGAGCCTGATAAATAACTGTACAATCAAAGGAAGCCTTCTGATGGTTGAGTTGGGAGGAAGTGAGGTGGAAAGTAGGGTAGATTGAGTCTTCTCCCCTCCCTTCTCTTCCTCTCCCCTCCCCTCCCCTCCTCTTCTCTGTTTTCTCATCTCTTTTTCCCTCCTCTATGTTCTCCTTCCCTCCTTTCTGTACTAGGGATTGAATCCAAGTCTTTTATAACGCTACACAATTTTTATTTTGAGACCAGATCTAGCTAAGTTGCCTAGGCTGGACTCAAACTTGTGTCCGTCCTGCCCCAGCCTACTAGATTACTCAGCTGACATCAATACAGGAACCACAAATAGACTCTTAAGCACATACACAAAAAGGGATTTTATAAAATTTTTGGTATATTTATTAATTTTTGGTACAGATCTTATACTCTTTTAAGAAGCTAATTTATGGGAAGTTGAAGGTACAAAGTGAGAAAACGATGATTGGATTTTAAGAGCTTGTTTTTTAAAAAATGTTTTATTTAAATTAATGTCTTTTTAATTTGGGATGTGTTTATTGTTGTTCTTTTATTCATTCAACAGTTGCATGGATGTCAGTTATGTATGAGATGCTGTATAGCTGATGGTTTCCACGGAATAAAACAAAGTCTCTGTCCTCAAGGTCTATACAGATTATAACTTATTGAAGAATAAGTTATGGGGTCGGTGAGATAGCTGAGCGGACTAACGCTCCTGCCTAGGCAAGCTTAGGCAAGCGAGGGCACCACGGTTTGATCCCCAGCACCACAGGCCACACCAGCCCTGCCCCAATTGTGGGCTGAGCCAGCCACAAAAAAGATAATAATACGTTACAGAACTTTTTTGTTAGATAAGTGGTGAAAATTCCATAATACAATTGGGAATATCTAGTTGTATTAGTACTTGAAAGAAGCAAAGGAATATTTAGTTCAATTATGCCACTTCCATGTGAGGCACTGTCCTTCATGTACAGAGGCAGTATTTTGAGAGCCAATGAATATACACTCAAAGATTGGTGCACAAAAAAATAAGAAGACAGGCAGTCGCTAGGGTGTGTGTGTGTTTTCACATTCGCCCTTTCTCTGAGCTTGTCCTTTCTCTGTTCTCACTTTTCTCCATTGGGAAAATGCACAGGGGGAGCTTGTAAATAAATTTTGATTAATAAAATAACTTACCTGAATTCCCGAGCATAGGACATCTCTCCACAAGCACTCTTTTTTTGTTTTTTGACATAGGAATTGTTTTCTTTTTTAAAAAAATTTATTTGTTAGCTGAAGTTTTATATTGAAAGTTTAGTCATTAAATATGACTGCAATTCTCAACAAATCATACATTGTCTACAAGTTAAACATTTTTCATCAAAACATTACAGGGGCATATTTTTTTTACAATGCGTATTGTTGTCTGGAATGCATATTTATTTTATTTATCTTTTTTTCAAAGTTCATTAGTACATTCCCAATAATTGATACCATATATATTGTTGTCCTCATAGTAGTTATACAGAGCACAGGATGTAGACATGACCATTTTTCTAATCATTGTTGGTACAAACAATTTCTTCTCATTGAACCGAAGGAAAGTAGTTGTATACATAGTCCAATATTCCACAATTGCGGTGGGTTATTGGCAGAACGGGCACTCTTATGCACTAATGCATACACCCAACTTATGGACTAATTCATATATTGAACCCTTGACTCCCGGTGTGCCTGTGTGTGGAGTAAGGCCGCGATGAGGGACTGGGGTTATGGGCGGGTCTTAGATCCCTTAGGTCAGGTCAGCCTAGCACCTCCTTCAAACACACAGGGGAGAGGTTGAGTGAGAATCTGGCAGGATGGTGGTGATTTACAAATTAAGAAGCGAGCCCTCCCAAGAGGCTGAATCCTGCTGGAATCCTGCGCCTGCATTTACCAGCTTCCAGAGCTGTGAGAAAATAAATATGTGCTGCTTAATGCAAAGCTGACTAATATAGGCCCTGGAAAACTGTTGTCTCCAATTTGAAGAATACAGTGTCTGCTAACCTCTATTTATCTAATATGCTAATGTTCCAATTACCTCATATGAAATTGCCCTAAAACTGGTGTCTTCGCTGTCAGCTCATGGGTCTAGAGAACGTCCCTTCCTTGTGGATTGCGGCTGTTTGCCCAGCTGTGGAAAAGTCAGCCTGCGTAGATCAGAGCAGACAAATGTTCAGAGGTTGGGTGGATTTGCGGGTGATTATTCTAGGTTAAAACAGGGGCTGGGGAGATAGCTCAGTAGAATAAGCGCTTGCCTGGCAAGCACAAGGGCCTGAGTTCAATCCCCAGTTCTGAAAAAAAAAAAAAAAAAAATACAGGGAAGAAAGGTCAGAGCTGAACAGAACTTCCCTCATGTGCTCTGATGCAATGAAGCTAGAACGCCTCACAATAACCCAGGAGGAGGAAGAGCAAACGGGCAAGTGGATGCCGTCCTGAACCGTGTTTATATTTACTTTTCTATTGCCAGGAATGAGTATTTGCTTAGATCAACATTTTCTTTCTGATTATAACCATCGATAAACTAAAGTGTGTGTACTAATTTGTAGAAGCAGTTAACAATCTTGGCATTTCGTGACAAAGCCTAAAACATGAGTCTCTAGAAGAATTAAGGGTGCACGATTTGCAAAGTCAATAATTGCTTTTCCTGGTCTGCGTCTATTTGATCTTTGGTTTTTGTGTATGCCTGTACTGTTCAATACGTGGTCCAGAAAAATGAACTCCCAGAGACATGTGTTCATATGCATGTTGGGCTAATTCTAATCGAGGAGGCTTATTTACTTCAAAGCACTTTTTCTTTTCAGAAACCACTTGACTGATTCTCTTTTCCTAGATGGAAATTTAACCAGCTATTCATCATTGCTACCCAGAGGGCCAGCACTTGCTCCTGTCTGCTTTACTGTCCTTGCATGCTTAGCCAGGGTGTCACAGTCCTTTCTAGCTGTGCAACTCTAGGAACGGGGTGTGTGTGTGGCAGGGAGGTTGGTGTGGCTGGGGACAGCGCAGGGCTGGACGTTGTGTATCAGAGAGGAGATGGCTCACCTGGCCATGCTGAAGGCCTTGTGTCCTGCCCTGTAAGTAGCCACTCACTCCTTGGCCAAAGTGATAAATGGCGTTTGCTGGGTCAGTGGTCAGGAAGTGTATTTCATTTATCTTAGTACTCAAAGCCTTGTGGGGGGAACAGGAGTAGAAGGAGGTGAAATCTAATGCGACTTGGAACTTCCTGGGAGTTATAGCCAGCGGGAGACCCTAGGATATTGGCAAACCCTCTACCAGATGTCCAGATACTAAGTGGATTCCGCTGAAGCTGCCCAGTGATCCACAGACAGCAGGAAGGGCCGGAGACATCTTGGGAGGAGCTGTAAGGGACAGAGAGAACCAGGCCTGGCTCCTCTGGCTGGTGGGAGCAGGGCTGATCGCCAGCTCCCAGAGGGTGCTTAGGACTCCAGGAGTGGTTTTTGCTTGCTCTTGGTGGAGTTCATTTGGTGCTAACTCCCTTGCTCAAGTCAGGGTGGGAGGGGGACCCTTATAGCCTGGTGCTCTGTCCCTTCTGTCCCATCCCTGCTCTTCTATTCCCTGAGAGCTTGTGACAGCACATGATACAGCCTGAAACCCTTGGACTTGAAAACTGTCTGATCAGAAAGTCACAGCAGCAAGCTCAGACATTGCCCAGCCCAAGGCGGCCGTCGGGACCCCTCTTCCATCTGTTCTCATGCCTCTTCCAGTGTCTTCCTTTTGGGAAGCCCTTGCTAGACACACTGGCCCTTGTGTTCCTCGGGAGCTCCCCTTGGTTGTTCAAGTAGCACGTTGAGTGCGTGGAAATGCAATTTCAAAATCCAAAGTCATGATCATGTTCTCTTTGCTATTTTCACAGTGAAGGGTACTTAACATTTAGGGGTCAAATATGCTAACTGATATGAAGAGGTTGCCCCGAGACTTGCAGAGCTGGAGCTCGAGGACCACCACAGATCACTAATTAACCCTGCGAAGGCCTTGAGGAAGAAGAGCGGCATTAGCTCGGCTAGGGAGCACAGCACTTTGCATTGACCATAGAGAGGTGTTAGCTGTGGAGGGCGTCAGCTTCCGGTGTCCTGCCGCACGTCCTCTCGGCCATCTTTGATTCCAGCCCTTGCTGGGGAGCCAGCTTTGCACAGGCGCCACTGGATGACTTTGCTGTTCAGCTGCATCATCCCTCTGCCCTACGCTGGAACCATCTTGGGACATCCACGGGACTACGTGCGTGTGCTACCTGGAGACTAGGGAGAACTCCAGTCCAAAGGGTGGGGAAAGAGAAGGTCAGGGAGTGTGGATCAGGAGGCCAGCGCTCAGAATCCACGGATGGGGGGTGGGGGGGAGGACCGGAAACTAGGGTTGGGCCTCAGAAAGTGTGAAAAAGCTGGGCAGAACGTGGGGGCGCAGGGCGGAGAGGGCAAGGCGCCACTGGGGTCACCGGAGTGCCTGGAGCCCTTCAATGCCAGGCCCGCAGCAGGATTTAAGGTTTTCTCTTAATGTGAGAAACAGTAAGAATTGATTTATGGAAGTTTGGAAACTTGGAGCAGATTGGTTGGGGAGGGAAGACAAGGGGACGCGCGCTGCTGAGACCCGAAAGTGCGCGCGGGCCAGTGAGCTTGTGGAGCAGAAAGGCCTTGAAGGTTGGGGAACCTCCATGGGGTGCAGAGTTCTGCGCGGAATACCTGGAGACACCGGGAGCAAGGGGCGTTCACATCCCAGGAACAGGTCTGTCACCAAGATTAGTGTTCAGGGGACAACCTGCTCGGGTCCCCTTCTGTCTCTCTCAGACCAATGCTTTGTTTCCCCCCAGTAAATGCATTCTGCTCTTTAAAAAAAAAAGTGTTCGTGGGGATAACCAGCTGTGGTGGCACGTGCCTGCAGTCCCAGTGCTCTGGGAAGCTGAGGCAGGAAGATCGAAAGTTTGATCTCAACCTAGACAAGTTAGCGGAATTCTGTCTTTCAAAAAAAAAAGTACTCAGTTTGTAATTCAGTGCAAAAGGCCCTGGTTCGGTCTTCAGCCCTGAAAAAAAGAAATAAGGAAAAATTTATATGGTCCCTAGAGTTTTCTTAAATTCTTTTTATTATATCATTTAAATAAGAATAAAATAAAGCTATGTAGAAGCTCTTAGCCCTTAAATCTCTTATATATTCGTAAAATCATCAGAGGTTAAACATTACAAACACAACGATAAAACTCAACAAAATTCAAATTAGCAGCATTAATTTCATGTGGTGGACTGTTTTTGCTCAAATGAAATTGCTCTTGGTGCACAAGGGTGGTGCTGGCAGCTTGAGCTTCAACTTTGAATTCTGGGTATTGGGTCCTCGGGTATTGTGGTCCTTCTACCACCTGTTGTTTCCTCTGAGCCACTGTGAAGCCTTTGTGTGAACAGCTGGCCATGGTTGCATGCATTATTTACCTGGGAGGCTGCTGCCTGCTGGTGCTGTGAGAGGAGACCAAGGAGGCGCCAGCAAAGTGGACCTGGAGTCGCCTGCAGAGGTGGGAGAAGGTGCTGGGGGAAGCTGGTGCTGACCTGTGGAGAACCAGCGGGTTCCTCTTCCTGGGGACACTGGTGGCGAATCCTTACTTCATGAGGGAGCTGAAGCCTACTTCTTTGAATATGAAATTCCAATAAATGAACTGTTTTTCTGGATCAAGGGTCCCCTTCATGGCATCTTTTGGGTGGAGTAAACTCATGGTGAAATATTGCATTATTGACGATCTCTCACACCACTTTGTAAAACTACTGTGTTATGAGGAATCCTGAGGAAGGGAACTTTGTTGCCAAGTTCTGGTGATGGCCTGTGGGTGACTCTGCAAATGCTCCCACCTGTGGCTCATGCCTGCTCCTGTCACTGGGGCCTGGGACTCTCTTCTGAGGCTGCTTCCTAGGCTTAGGTCTCTGGCATAAACTGGTCTCTGTCTTCAACCTTAGAAGGCCTGGAGGGTCTAGGTTCTGGTGGACCAGGGTTCAGTCTTGGCTTCTCTGTTTTCTATGTTATGTTAGACAAGTCACTTAGACACTGCCTCAGTCTTTCCTTGTACAGTGGGGGTAATAATGACCTACTTCCCAGGGTGGCAGGAGTTCATGTGAAGTACTTAGAACTCTTAGCATAGGCTAGCTGTTGTGTAGCAGCTCATGGTGGTGACCACGGCAGTAGCTAACCTGGGATGCATGACTGCAGAGAAAGGGCTGGCCCTGCTCTTTTGAGTCCTTTATGGCTCCATGAGAGGTAGGGTTGGCTGATGATTCTGCTAAAGAGACCGCACCAGGAGGGTCTAGAGCCTTTATCATCCAGATCTTGTTCCTTTGCTTCTTCAGACTTTGAGGTCAGAGCTTGCCTTGAAAGAATAAAGGGCAATGTGGAGATGCTGTACAGAAAACCACAGTGTAAACAAAATGAGAAGGACTTTGTCTAAGAGGCTTCAGAAACTCGTACTTTCTAACAACATTTACTTTGCATTAAAAAAGCAGATGTGCTAATTATGTGTTAGTCTTAGCTGTTTACTATAGCAGGTCCCCAAGGATGCCGTTTGAATTACTTGGCTCTCCTAAAATATTATGCAGAGCCAGACAAGCCTGGTGTTAGTTGAGTCCCGTGGAAGTCCTCAGCTAAGGATGGGAGGAAGCTTAGCAAGGTGTTATGGCGTGTGTCTAGTTGTCCCGTCAAAGCCTCATGTAGTCATGGGAGACTGTGCTTGATTCTTGATCCAATGCTGGGATTGCAGGTGTGAGTGTGAGGGCAGAGAGGCTAGTTAGCTGCTCCTCCGTTTGCTCTTTGCCATCTCCATGAATGACTGCTTTGTGCCATTTGCCACAATGTGCCTTGGATCCAGCTGAGTATATGGACTGAAACCTTCACTAACTGTGAGCTAAATAATCTTTTCCTTCCTTAATTCTGGGTGTTGGGTGTTTTGTCCCAGCAACAAGAGAAGAATAACTGACATGGGAGGGGTGGGAAAGAAGAAAGCTGTCACCAATAATTAGAGGCCCTTGGTCCCAGTGGGCAATCTAGAAATCTCATCAAGTGGCTCCAGCTGACATGTAGGGGGTACTGGGCTACTTATCCTTTCACCTACTGATTGTCCTCCATCTTTGTTGAGTTCTGCTAAGGGTGAAGGCATCAGTTGTCTGACACTCCAGTCATGGGACCAGTCCTACTCAGTCCCAGTGACCTCTGGTGGCCACGAGGAGCTGGCAGAAAGAGATGGCTGGTACTGGGAGGTAGGAGAGGTAAGATGGGCCTTGGGGCCTGGGAGCCCTTGGGATGTGAGTGGGGCCTCAGGTGGGATGCCATCCTCTTCTAACATGACTTAGTGTGATTTTACAAAATGTGTCTTCAGTGTGATGTTGGTTGTTAATTACACAGAAAGAGCCCTTCAAACCCTCTGCTCTGGAAGACCTACAGCCTGGGGGCTAGAGGGGCAGCTGCTGGGCACACATTTTTATGACTATGTTATGATGCATTCTATTTCGTAAATGTCTTTAGTGAGGAATACTGGTCATCGTGCTTTGGTCCAGCTGGGATGGAGAAAGAAGCCAGGACCGTGCAGGCTGACAGGGATTCGGGAGTGCGAGGGACCGTATAGCCTCTGCTTATTTCCTGGTGTTTGGAAGGCTGGGACCACTGGCTCAGCCATCACCATGGGGTGCAAAGGGATTCAGGTGCTTTCCCTAGGTGTTGTAGTTGTCATAGTCAATGGCAAGATGGGGTGGGAAGCTGAGGTACGGATGATGGATCTTGTGGCTGGAGGGACACTGGCTTTCTACATGTTTATAGGCAAAATCTATAGGTTCAGCCTTGAGGGATCTGGCTTAGGAGAAGCAGAATCTAAGGTGAGCTTTGTGGGCCTGGGTCAGGAGCCCTGCATGGCTCTGTCCCTGCTTTCTATAAATCTTGTGCCCTTGGGCAATTTCAATCTTCGTTTCTTCATGTGGAGAACTTACCAGGTTGTTGAGAAGATCAAATGGGCAAGTATGGCTGTGTGTTTTTATTTATTTGAAAAAAAAATTTATATATATATATATGTATATATGTGTATATATATATATATATATATATTTTTTTTTTTATTTTATTTTATTTTATTTTATTTTTTTGTGAAACCAGAGATGGAACTCAGGCCCTTGTGCTTGCCAGGCAAGTGCTTATTCTACTGAGCTATCTCCCCACGCCCTAGCTATGTATTTTTATAAAAAATGAAATTA
>PVKN010018443.1:0-16846 GCA_004027915.1 Capromys pilorides
CATCATACATGTATATGTACATATGTACATTAAGATAGATATAGATAGAATAGTATAAGGACAAATAGTTATATATAAAAACAAGGAAATATAATATCTCATAGCTCCTTATTGTTACAAAAATACTCACTCGGCACTTGGCAATCGGTCCAAAATAAATTTTGACATACACTCTAAAAACAGTGTACATTCATCTAAAAAAGAAAAAACAAGTTATTTTACTCAGATTTATTGTTTGAAAAATAAGAAATAATGATATAATTATTTTAATTCTTTTAGATCTACATAGGTTGATTTATACTTCTCTAAATACTTTAAAAATATTACCCATTCTTGCTGCCATATCTGCTTTCAACTGGAACTGGTAAGTACTAAAAACAGAAAGTGTCTATCACTCTGGTTGCTGTAAATGGCAATTAGTAGTGAAAAAAGCAGACCTGCAAAGAAAGGAAAAAATAAGAAATTATGTGCTGAATGACTACGTGTGCCAAGCAAAACTTTAGGTGCTGGGAACGCAAGAACAAACATAGTCAACATAGTCAACACATGCTCAACTCTCAAGGAACTACAAATCTATCACAAATCTATTTCTTATTTTTCAAACAATAACTAAATCTATCACAAAAGAAAATAATTAATCGTGTGATCATATAAGCAATAGGAAACCACAAATACAAAAATTTCAAAGAAGTCAAAAGATGTTTCCCTAAATAAACACGTTAGAGTTGAGTTCCAACAGATTGCACAAGAATTAGGCTAAATGGGCTGGGGAGATAGCTCCATGGCACAAGTGCCTGCCTGGCAAGTACAAGGTCTTGAGTTCGAACCCTAGGCCCAAAAAAAAAAAAAAAAAAAAAAAAAGAATTAGGCTAAAATTAGAAAAGTAAGGTTCACAGCAAAAGAAACACCCCAACACCACATGTACCAGCCCTGTGGCATGAGGAATGTGGATAGAACCAGGCTCCTAAAACAAGCTAACGAATCTGAAATAGAGAAAGTGAGAAAGGGTTAGGGGTACCAGAAAGAAATAGAAGGGCATAAAGAGGTTCTGAAGACATGTTACACAATTTTTTCTCCCTCCTAAACTTAAAAGGTAGCAATTCATGGATTTTAAGCTAGTGATGCAAGGATGGCTTGAAATTCAGAAAAGATCACTCCAACTGGAGCACAGTGAGTAGAATGGGAACAAAGTTTTTATCAACAGAGCAGAGAAAAAGCTACTATTCAGAAGTGTGATAGTGGTACCATAGTTTGATGCAACTGTAATTTGATGGGGATTTGAGCCTAAAAGGCTAGAGAGATTTGGATTACTTTGAAGCACACGTAGAAGGAGAATTTGAGATAATCTGATAATGGATCTGATATGGATGAAGAAGAGAGCAGAAGAGGGCTATCAGTGACTCCGAGGGTTCTCGCTCCTGCAGCAAAATAACTAACCCACTCCAAGCTGGGAAACCACGGAATGGGATTCAAGTGGGATCATTTGTGGACAACCAGAACTTGCCTGGGTTTTCAAGGCTTAGCACTATGGATCATGTTACAGGAGCAGGTAAATATATACATCTACATGTCAAACACAGGTTTGAGTTATATTTGAACACAGCAGCCACCTGAGTGTTAGTGTAAAGGACACTGGTACAAGAGAATGCTCTCTTTCTTTTCCATCCTTGGAAAGAAAGAGAGCATTATGGAAAAAAAGAGAAAGGGAGAAAATTGAGCTGCTAGGATTTCATATTTAATAAATGCCCTTGAACATTTAGTCATGAAAACAAATATTGAGATATTTGCTATATAGTCTGTTAGGGATATTAAACATTGAATAGGATGGAAGATAGATAGATAGATAGATAGATAGATAGATAGATAGATAATCTAAATAAATGATAGATATGAGATAAATACATACATGATAAATGATAGAGATAAATAGAAAGATAGGTAGATAGATAATAGATTAGATAGATAGATAGATAGATAGATAGATAGATAGATAGATAGATAGATGATATGATGGACAGATGGACGAACAGACATAGAGACAGATATAGATAGACACTCTTATTCCATGACATTAAAGAACAGGACTATTTAATGATGATACATAATTTAGCATTCAAATGATAAAGAGTACATAACTGTAAAAATGAGTAGAGTTCAAGAAAAAATTATTGTGAGAGAAAATATTTTTGAAACAATGGAGCTAGGAGTTCAAGCATGATTTCCCAATCACCCAGATAATGTCTTTTCTAAAGACTTATAGAACACCTGCTTAGTAGCAAGCATTGTATTTGCTGCAACACGGGCAAGGATATGTGCAGCACAAGCCTCTCACCCCAGCAGGGGCTCAAAGAGCACAAAGTCAAACACGAAAGTGTAACGTGCTGATTGCTTCAGTAGCAACAGCACAGGAAACCAGCAGGGAATGAAGAGTTCCTCAATTAAATTGCAGGCACCAGAGTCCTGTCTTCTGGTTTTGAGCATAAGTTGAAAAGACAGTGAAGGATTATGGAAGCACTTTAGAGAATATAAGAGATATCTATTGAGGATGGCACTCCAGACGCAAAATCAGCACCTGTGTAATGGGCAGAATAACTACCTAACCATTTAGCTTTCTGCAGGTCAGTCTACATGGCAAAGCACAGGGGCAGACAAGAGACAAGGCTGGTAAGGCAGATGTGGACCAGAGTTTGAAGTGTCCTTTGTCCAGGTGATGAGTTGAAACATTTTCCTGAAAGCTCACACACTTCAAGCAATTCCCAGCTTCATTAGTTGCACAGTAGCTGTGCTGTCTTCTTTCAGTTCTCCAAGTTAACCCAGATTAAGCAAGAAATGAGAAATTAGTGAGAACTGAGAAAGCTAGCTGCACTGTAGAGGAAAAGAGAGCTTCAGAAAGGATAGTGTCTGATGCTACAAGGGGAAATGTGTCCATTCATAGGTTGCCAGACATACACAGCATGCTTAACATTATCATAAATCTACTAAGGCAAACTAAATAGCTAGTCATTTCCTTTATTAAGTAGCTTACTCCAAGGAAATTCCTAAGTACAAACATCCTAAAAATTCAAAAATTCTTTGAAGAAATAATATGAATAAACTCAAATAATGTTTTTAAATTAAATAACCATAACTGCTATTGAGATGTTGGTGTCTGTTGGACATGGCACTACTTTTCAATAATAGTCATGGTGGAAGAATAAGACTGCTTTTACTTGGACAATCAAGAGATCCCATAGCCTGCCCACTCTTCTCTCACATTCTCTACAAAAAGCTTCCCCATTAAACTCAGTCAGTATTCCCATTGCTCATTCTCTCTCATCTGAAGGAGAGGCAGGCAGAAAATATGATCAACAACCTGCATGCCTGTCAAAATTGCTCAGTGAAGCACATACACACACACACACACACACACATGCATGCATGCACACACACACACACACACGAATCTCTGTCGCCTGAGACTAAGTAGAAACAAAAATAAAAAGTATCCATGTGAATAACCCATATACCAGGTAGAGAGCAGATCTTCAAAGAATCCTAACTAGTATTGTCAAAAAATTATTATCAAATAAAATAATAATAGCAAACTACAGTAAAGAGATAAAGAGAATGAAAGCTAATGCTCTTAAAATTACACATTTTACACAATTTATTAATCAGGACAACAGTTAATAGAAAGTGGGATAATATCAAGTTTATAATCAATCTGAGGGTAATAGTCCAAGAGATATCTTACAGAGCAGAAGTACAAGATGATAAACAGATTTTTGAAAAGGAAAAAAAATGCTATGAAATATTGATGATTGGTGAAAAAGTTCGTTATGGCTTGTGTTTCGATGTTTCCCCCAAAGCCTCATGAAAGTGTGGTACTTTTCAGAGTTGGCTGATGTATAACTTGTGATGCTGGGATTGATTCATAGCACAATGTTAGGCTCAAAAACAAAGGAATTAATGCTACCTTCTGGGAGCCATGAACTTGTTCCACTCGAGCTGCCCCTCTGCCAAGCCACCCTGCCCCGGAGCCAGCCAATTATGAACTAAAACCTCGACAGCCTGTGAGCTAAATAAAACTTTCTCCCTTTATTCTTATGTCATAACACAGAGTCACTGAAACGAAGTTCTAAATCTACCTACTAGCAATGGCAGTATGAGAACTAGGATTCCAAAATAGGTAGTCATAAAATTAATCACAGGCATGCAAGGTGTGGTTAAAAAATATATAGTGAATGTGCAACTTATCTTTCATTTACAGCCATAAAAGTCACATTGCCCTGAATCCCCTCAAAATGATCTCTCTGGTACGTCTCATCATTCTTGAAACTTTATTTTATTTTATTTAGAAAAAAGTTTGTGAGTGGGAGCACAGATAATGTAAAACAGTGAGATACTTCTGATTCTGAAAACTAGAGAGATATAAGGAAAAAGAACAGAGTCCGTGATGGGTTTGAATTCAGGAAGTCTATTTTAATTAACAGTTTCATTGACATAAACTACTTTTCCTACTCAAACAGAGATTGCTCCTGCAAGAAATAATGTGTATGGAATCATAGGTTTTATAACTTGTTTGCTGGGTTTGCTACTTTAATGCAACACAGAAACAAAAGAATTTACAGAATGCTGCAAAACACGATAATCTCCATGATATAAACCAATAATATAATATCCAAATTGAGACACTCAGGAAAGGAATTGTATCAAGAAACAGAAAAAATATGTTAAGTTACTCATCCTTCCAAACAAAAAGTTCCGAGTACCATCGATCGATAATGACCAAAAATAATATCTAGAATCAGAATTTATCCTGCCTTTCTGGTACTTATTAAAGCACTGCATTACCAAAACACTCTACATGGAACGGTTTCCGGAAGTATACAACTACTGAACAGAGACAGAAGAAGAGCACATTTTATAACGCCTAACGCATTAGCAGGTATTGTTCTTTTCAGGTGACAGAAACAACAAATACTAGAGCAGGTATCCTGCAAAATAACAGAGGCAAGTGTATTACCGACACTGAACTGCAGCCTACCCAACAAAAGAAATTAAAACTGAATTTGATCGAAACTATACCAGTCGTCACTAATTTACAAGGCCTTATAGAGATCAGAGAAACGTTAACTAGCACCTCAAGAGCCAGGTGAATCTCTATAGGACACACAAACTCAGTTAAAGTAATTAAACAAAAAAAAAAAAAAAGTTCACGTCTATCATCTAATCACGATTTGGTCAGAACTGCAACTGAAATCTGATTCGAGCAATCTTTAAAAACTAAGAAAAGAAGAAGGAGGAAGAGGCAAGAAGGACGGGACAAGAACAGAGGTCCTCGAAAAGAACAGGGGCTGAGGATTTACAGCGTCTCCCAGATGAGGTCACAGCCTGGGTGATGTATCCTGGGGGACAGCGGTCCTGGCAGGCGGAACCCAGGAGGGAGACAGCCAGACGGCAGGGAGCGGACCCCACGAGGCTCTGACCAGAAGATGCTCCTGAGCCCGCTGCACCCACCAGGACCGCGCTTCCCCGTCGCTGCCTCCGCCCCAGCCCTCTAACCCCTCCCCGCCACCGCCACCCTCCACCCTAGCACAACCACCTGCCCCGCCTTCCGGGGCTGCAGCCCGGCTCAGCCGCCTCCTCGGGCTCTCCGGCCACAGGTCCTGCAGCCCGGGCACCAGGCCACCTCCAGGTCCTCTCCTTTCGGGTGCGCCAGGAAACCTCCAACCCCCTGGGGAAAGCGGTGGCCGGCCCCGCCCTCGAGGGACGTTCCCACGCCCCTGGATGTCCCCTGGAGCACCACCTTCTGCTCAGCCCAAACCTGACCCAAACTCCAAAACTGCCGCCGAGCGGGCGCCGGACAGCGAAACTGGAGCAGCCAGAACCCAGCGCGGCTCCAGGCGCAGCAGCCGGTCGCTCGGGGCCCAGGACAGGGCGCACTGGACTCGCCTGGCCGCCCCGCCCGGCTTTTATACCTAGTGCACGGTTTCGATTTCCTTTCTCCTGTAGCCTTTACTTTCAGTTTCCTTTCTGCCTGTTTACTAGAGGAATTAGAGGAGGGATAAGAGAGATGGGGGAGGGGTGCGAAGTGGCTTTGGAAATCTTTCTCTTCAATGAGAATTTTAAGACAGCGAGAGGCAATAGTTACTGCAGTAGTTGCAACTAAATCCAGAGGGAGTGAGGCAGAGAAATTGGGGGGCATCGGCAAAGGCGACCACTCCCATCCTGATCCAGGAGGCCTCTAAACCACTCCCACCGGCACTTGGGCACCCGAACTATCAGCTGTGCTCTGCTCTTGGTAATGGCCATTCCGCCTCCACTTCCCCAAGCCCCTCCGCGGACGGTGGTCACCGCTTGTGTCCCCTCAAGGCTTGTCCTGGACAGAGAGTCACTATCCCTCTCACTGAACCGCCCCTCCCCCTGACCCTGAAAAGGGACCCATGGCTTGTTGGAGAGCTGCTGGCCTAGTCTCCGGTGTCAGAGGGGTCTCTGTCAGGTTTTTTTTCTGATAGAAACCTGTCCTGTTGTATGCGTGTGTATTGTATTTTAGTAGTACATTTTAGATATACATAACAGTAGCAGTCATCATGGGGAATTTCCTTCTGGAATAGCCTTTACTTCTAGAATGAGAGGGAATCTCAGTGTCGTTTTAATTAGCATCTCTTGGATGACCAGTAAGGTTGAACATTTTTTCATATATATAATAGAAATGGCAAATATATATATATATATATATATATATATATATATATATATATATATATATATATTTAAATAGATGCCCATTTTTGGATCGGCTGTTTAAATTTCGAGGTCTGATTTCTTTGACTTCTTTCTGTATTTTAGATATTAGTCCTTTCTCTGAGGAATAGCTGACAAAAAGATTTCCCACTCTGTGGGTTATCTCTGTTGGTAGCTTTCTGTTGTCCAAAGCTCTTTTCTTCATGTATTTAGGACAGGGTCTACAGGGTCTTCAGGGTCTCACTATGTAGATTGGACTCATAGTGATTCTCCTGTTTTTCAGCCTCCGAAGTGCTGAGATTACAGGTGCACACCACCACACCCAGTCTCAGATGCCATCATTTTCTGCTACTACCTCCCTGCCCTCTTTTTTTAGTTTCCCCAGCAAATCTTTCCTGGGCATGTTACATATAATTTTTTGAAGCAGGGTCCAACCAGGAGCAGTAACATTGGGGCTATTAGTGATCTTAGGGTGCCCCAGCCAAAGTCCCCAAGACAGAAAGTGTTTTCAACAAGAGTTTGTGATTGGTTTCCCTTATTATATGGTTCCCCACTAAGTGGACTGACAAGAGAGTGCAGGAGTTAATCACATTCAGGAGAATGTTGAGTATGTCTCATCAACTCTTCATCCAATGTTTGATTGTTCTATTGTCTTGCTGCAACTATGCGTAGAGTTTGAGGCAGAAAATCACAGCTGGGGGTGGGGAACACACAGGTTAAGCAGCCTAAGAAGACACAGAAAGTAAAGGGGAATAGGTATGGAGCATTCTTGAGAACAATGGCCTCAGGCTTCAGCCCATGTGGACTGGTAAGTGTCCAGAATGATGAGAGTAGGGCTTTGAATGCATTATCTCTTTAAAGTGAGCCTTGGAGGAGCTGCCCAGGTAAGTCTTCCAGTGAATCTAAAGTTAGATTTTTGAAACCCATAGAGCTAGAGAATATATACCTGGGTTATACATATGTGCAGGAATGTCCACAGGTGTAGCTGATCTTCTAACTGGTTCAGTGCAACTCAGAGATTTTAAAGGAGCTGTACAGGCAGGAAAGGTGAATTTCAGTCCTTGGACAGTCTATAAACATTTTGCAATTGTGAAAACACTGGATGTATGATTGAATTTTTAGCTAAGTCTCTCATGCGTGTATACTGGTTGATACACTGTCAACTTGAGAAGTTTAGAGGTTTAGTTAAGTGACTCAGCAGGAAGCTAGGATTCTTAGTTTACAAACATCCTTATCCTGTGCAAGAGGAGGGCATGGACATTGTGTGAGATTCACACCCCCAGGCCAAGGATAGCTTGCTTATAATATAAGGAGGGGAGAGAAGCTGACTGGAAGCTGTAGCTGCTGCCCTTTCCTTTGTTCTTCATTGTTTTCTGCTGCCATGAACTGCTGCCCTCTGCCATGTGCCACTCTTCCTGGGAGCCAGCCAAGTATGGACTGAAACCTCCACTAACTGTGAGCTAAATAAGCCTTTCCTTCCTTCATTTTGGGTGTCCAATATTTTGTCCCAGCAACAAGTAACAAGTAGCCAAGACAATGTGGGATACCATTAGATGTAGGCAAGAACTGCTGTGGAATGGTGAGTGTTTCACCATTGGCCCAATCTCAGGGTCCAGGGGATAGTCAATCATGGAACTTGAAAGGACAGAGAAACAGGCTCTCTCAGAGAGGCCAAATCTGTTGTAAAAAGCCTCCCTGAAGATAATGTGCAATTTCCCAAAACCCTTATGGCTGCCTTGCTGATGGCACCAAGATCTTGCCCAAGGTGACTGATGGATTAGCAGTGTATCCAGCTAATAGGAGGCTGGATGTCTGTCTGTGCATCCTGTGACATCTGACGGCATGGGGATCATGGCAGAGTGGCATGGTCAGGACAGGCCCAGAGGTGAGTCTTCAGTCTAGACCTCTGGGAGGACAGTTTTCAGAACTTCAGGACTCAGGCTTACACAGGCATCATCTTTCTCTCAGGAAACTATCAGAGCTGAAAGCACAGGGTTAAATGGGAGGGGGACAGATGGGCTCGTGGGAAGGAGACGGCCTCCCAGGCTCTGCCTGTGTGCCCAGCAGCGGCAGTGAGCGGCAGGAGTCCCACTTGCCCCAGTGATGGTAACAGTTTGACAGAGGAAACTTTTGAAGACAGACAGCTCAGTTCCAAAGCCTACTGAAGGAGAAAAATAGTACAAGGAAAAAAATGTCTTTTTAAAACGTTGTTCTTTGAAGCAGCCTCACTGGGTAAAGGTTTAATGACCCTGTAGTTTCTTTCTTGACCTTTGTAAGTATGCAAACATAACTGACCCTAATTGTAACAACTTGTGTGGTCATTAATCTAGCCTTGGAATTAAAGATCTGGCCCTGCTAGCTAATCTGAAGAACTGCCAGGCTGTCCTGCCCCACATTTGTTGTTACTGTTGTTTTTTTCAATTGTTTATTTATGTATTTGGTTCAGGGTCTAGATGCCCAGCTCAAGCTCATTGTGATCCTCCTGTCTCAGCCTCCCCAGTGCAGGTATGCATCACCACATCTGGTCTGAGTGAATGGTGCTCCCAGGGTGGTGCCAGCACAGCATGTGGTGCTGGGGATCTAACCTGGGTCCTTGTACTTTCCAGGCAGGCACTTAGACTGCTGAGCTATCTCCCTGGCCCCATGTCCCACGTTTATAACTCTTTCTTGTACCTCCTACAGAAATGCTGTCTGACAGACGTTCACAGCCTGGTTTTTGTTGAACATTATTCCCATCAAGATCACTACCATAAAATAAAGCTGTCCAATGCCTCCTGATGTCCTCATCGGTCATTCCTTCTCTGGCTTAGTTTGCAGACTAAGCCAACTAAGTCTGGGTTCCCTGACTGGGAAGGTCATGCTGATTAGGCCACCAGCTCCACCAGCTGCAGCCTCGAGGCTGGAATGGGGAGCTCTCCAGCCTCCTCTGTGGGAAGCAGTGCCTGCCTTCCAGATTTCCCTGGAGTCCCAGCAGAGGCTTGGACTAGAGGCCCCTGCTAGGCACTGATGTCCCTCATTGGACCAGAAAGAAGGAGAAAGCATGTAGTCACAGGGGTAAGGTAAGACCCCTGGGGCAGTCAGCCAGTCTGTTAGTCCTGCTCAGTTGGTATGGAACAAGAGCTTGATCTCCTCTCATTAGTGAAAGCCAACCTCAAGGAAAGGGGGTTGGAATGTTCAACCCCTGGATGCCTATGAGTGATTATGTGAGTGTTTGCAATGGAGGGTGAAAGCGGGAGCCCATTCACCTGTGCTCCATGGCAAAAGGCCCTTCCAGGACCTCAGAGTTTTGGTGCTTCAGTGGATGAGATTTCTGCAGTTCTGTGGTCCTATGGCTAAAAGGTGACCCAGCCACTGCAATGGTTGCCTGACCAGGCTCAGGGTTTGTACCGATGTGCCACACACAAGGAGATCTCACATCCCCAAGAGAGGAATGGCCCGAGTTGACAGGCGTTAGGTTCCTCATTTGAGGAGCACCCACCCTTTGTCTGTCACATCAGGGTTCAAGGGTACACAACATACAGTGTAGGGAGACAGTGTGACTACAAGCCAGAGTAAAACTGTGGTGCTTGCTTATATGCTGGAAAATGTCAGAAGAGGATGTCCTGGTGACTGCGGTGAAAATGCAACCTCTGAAGCTCTGTGCCTTTGTGAAGTTAAATAGCCCAAACTTTGCCCCGTCTGGCCATGCAGGAACATTTGATTTAAAATTGTCCACGAAGTCTGGAACTCAGTGGTGCCTAACAAGGCCATTCTAACAGTTTCCTTCCAGTGACTCCTGGTGTAGTCTATGCCCGACCTGCCTACCTGGGCTCCTCACCTCTGCCTTGCACAACAAGAAAGCCATCCTGGTCTTCAAAACAAACACACAAGGCCATCTGAGAGGCTCCCAGATCCACAGCAAGCCAGCAAAGCTTTACCCTATTTGCCCAAGAACCCCGAGTCTGACCCACCTCCTCCTTATATTCATAAATGCCAAGCAACTCGGCCAGCCACAATGTCACACTGCCAGCACTGTATCCTGCACCACGGCCTCCTGCACTTCCAGATGAATTCATTTGGACTCAATCGCCCTCAGGGATTAAGACTCTTTCACCTTGGCCCTGCACCCATGTACCCACCTGACAACGCAAGACCGCTGTCCACAACTCCTCCTAATTCTGTTCAACAACACAAAATATGTATCTTCAATGGGGTGCAAGTCTGTTACAATGAGAAGTCCTCATCACCGAGGCTAATCTTGTTATTGGGCAAACACAATCCTCTCCCGAGCATGTCTGAACTGGGACTGTAATACAGCGAAAGGGCAAAAGGCCTTAGGTCAGTATCACACTGCTCTCCTCCCAGGACTCCAGTGCAGAAGCAAAGAACCAATAAATGTGACTAAAGTTGCAGAAGATAGGAACCAAGGAAAGCCCAGCCAGACTGTGTGACTCTGCGAAGCCTACCAGGCACATATACATTTTGATCTCGAGGCTCATAAAAATGACAGATGGTCAACACTGTCTTTGTTGTACACTCGGTCTGGGACATTAGAAAACAAATCGTGAAGGCTGAAGACTTTGCTGGCATGAGCACCACCCAGTGACTCAGATTGCTCAGAAGCTCTTTGTAAACAGATAAAGGCAGGAAGAATGGAGCAGCGATGTGAAGCAGATGGCAGAGCCCAGCGGGAAGCAGTGCCTGTCCCAGAAGTGCCCCCCAAGGCCAATTCCACCATGGCAACCTACCTCACAGCCTAAAACTGGCAGCAGGGCTTAAGCTTCGGCAGCGGACCAATGTACCAGCTGCAAACAGCTGGGAACTGGAAGGATAAACGCTGCCTCCACCTGTGGGTCACAAAGAAACTTGATTATCAGGGGCCTCCTCCGCCTGACCCTCCTCTTTCTCTCTTCTCTCTTTGATGACAACAATGATAGGACAAACTGGTCTCTATTGGGCTGGGCCTCTGGAAGCCCACAGTTGTTGCCAGAATCAAGGGAAATCCCATGACTTTTATGGTAGATGGTGGGGCTGAACCTGCAGTTGTGATTCGGGGTGTAGCGCCCTTACCTTCCGGGCCAATGTAAGTTACTGGCACCACCAGAGCCCCCACTGAAATAAAATTCTGTCAAAGTAAGTCCTGTGATACTGGTAGAAACTTCATCAAGCATGAACTCTTGCACGTGTCTGAGTGCCTTCTGCTTCTCCTGGATGTGACTTCCTTTCCAAGTTGGGATCATCTATTTTTTTCACTCCAAACCAACCAGCCTCCCTCACAGTCAGGTCCACTGCCCCAGACTTGATACGGGCTCTGATGCTACCCTAAAAGGAGAATGGCACCTGCATTAGCCTGAAATTCCTCATAATCATAACGCTGAAGTTCTGAGAGACTTCTATCCAAAAGCACAGGCAAAGGAGTCACTCCTGGGGCTTACTATTAAGTATGCCTCTTTGGGTCAGTTTTTTGTTTCGTTTTGTTTTATTTCTGGAAACAGGAATTGAACTCAGGCCTTTGTGCTTGCCAGGCAAGTACTTATTCTACTGAGCTAGCTCCATAGCCCCCCACTTTTTTTTTTTTTTTTTTGAATGGAAGCTTTTTCTCTCTCCCATTTGACCCTAGGTATAATTATTGGAATCCCATTTCTTTTTTTTTAATATTATGGCCAGCTTAGCCTGCCCTTGAGGTGGGGCTGGAGAATGTGGTGCCAGGAATCAAACCACGGTCCCTGAGGTTGCTTAAGCTTGCCTAAGCAGGTGCTTTAGACTACTGAGCCATCTCACCAGCCTCAATTATGCCTCTTTGGGGATCGAGCTCTGTCCTTGTGCAACCCTAACGCCA
Source organism: Capromys pilorides (assembly GCA_004027915.1). Lineage (NCBI taxonomy): Eukaryota > Metazoa > Chordata > Mammalia > Rodentia > Capromyidae > Capromys > Capromys pilorides. The sequence continues at coordinate 12,545 of PVKN010018443.1, forward strand.
TTAAACAGCACCCAATGTCACTAGAGGCTTATTGGGTACGTGCCCCAGATCTCTCACTTGAACCAGTTTGGCATCCTGTCACATATTTACCTTGAGCAATTCTCTCCTGGTGAAAAAGCCAAATGGGCACTACTAGCAGGGCCTCTGTGCCATCAACTTTGCCCCCACAGCTCTGCACTCAACAGGGCCCAGCCCTTGTACTCTCCTGGGTCTGCTTCTCCTGTTGCTGCCTGGTTCACCTGTCTGGATTTAAAAGATGCTTTCTTCTGTCTGCAGATCGCATCTATTTGCCTACACATATTCACCTTTGCATGGGAGAACTGAGATGGGACAACAAAGCCAACTTACCTGGACTCATTCACCACACTTTTGCAGGAAGCACTAGCTGCTGACCTGGGCCAATTTCCATATGTAGAGTTGAATTTCACTTTCATGCAGTGATATATTAAAGATATCATGATCTGCAGGTCAAGTAAATGAGACTGCTGGAAGGGAACACCAGCCTTCTCTGCCACCTACTGGCCATAGTCTATAAAGTCTCCCAGAAAAAGGCTAAAAAGTTGATCGCTTGGGATTTGACGCAATAAAAGGACTCAGGCACCTGGACTTGTTAATAAAAGACAGCTTAGAGAATTCCTGGGTGTTGCAGGTTTCTATCATATTTGGATACCAGAGCTGACCAAAAGGACTAAGCCTCTATATGACACACTGAAAGGAAAAGTAGATGAAAGAGAACAGTTAAATTGGACTTTTAAAAACTAAGGTGCTGGCAAGCGCAAGGTCCTGTGTTCAATCTCTGGTACCACAAAAAATAAAAAAAACAATTTAAAAAGTGAGTCCTTCCAGACCATAAAACAAGGCCTCCTGATGTGACCAGGCCCTTAACCTGTTGATGAATGAAGAAGATGCGTAGCTTCTGGGGTCCTGACCCAAAAGATCACCACTCAGGAGAGACCCATTGCGCATGTGTCAGGGAGCCTAGACTTACTCTGTGGCTAAGGGCTGGCCTTCCTGCCTGACAGCATGGGTAGCAGCTGACAAGTTGGCTTCAGGACAAAAGCTGACAGTTCAAGTCCTACATGCTGTTCTAGAGTTGTTCAATAGGTGGGGTCACCATTGACCTTCTAACAACTGAGTCACTCAATATGAAAGACAGCTTCATGAAAATCCCCGACTTACTTTTCAATTGACCAACGCTCTGCCCCCTGGCCCACTGAGTGTGGCCCCTTGCTCGTGCGTGGTGAGCCTTTTGCCAGCAGGTCAGGGCTACAGATAGGGCCCTTGTCTGATGCTGAGTACACCCTGGTTATAAATGGAAGCAGCTCAGTCAAGGATGGGAGACCTCAGGCTGGATATGCCGCTGTTACCATAGAGGAGGTGCTCCAAGCTGGACCTCTTCCACAAAGCTGGTCTGTTTAGCAAGCTAAATTATGGGGCCCATGCAAACACTTAACTGGGCAAAGGAAAGAAAGTGAGCATGTATTCTGACTCCAGGTATGCTTCTGCCACTGTACATATCCACGGAATGGTGTACAAAGGACATGGACTTCTCACAACAGAAGGAAAACAAATTGAAAATAAGGATGAAACTTCTCAACTCCCTAGTGCAATTGTGATACCTACAAAGAATGCCATTATCCACTGTAAAGGACCACACCCCCATGGGGGTCTAATTCATCACCAACTCTTGGGATATCAGAAATTTAGCTGTGGGTCCAACACTTTCTGGTCAAAAGGTACACCTTGACACCTGCTAGAAACTCTATCTAGACAAACTTCCCTGAAAGAAACAGTGAAGTGACAATGAATTGCAAGCCTGGCTCCTGTCACTCTGGATACTGACAGGTCAACCTATGGCTGAAGCTTAGAGGAAAACATTCACAGGATTCCAAATGTGACTATTTCCCATAGTCCCTCCCTTTATATGCTTGATATTGTGCTACCCAACTTAGTTCTTTTCCTTACTCTGTACAGTTTTTGTTTTTAATTAGACTTTTCTGTGTTAAAATGTCTTCCCCATTTAGAAAAGGCCTAGTGGTATGTCTCAGTTACTTTTCTCCTGATGTTGGGACAAAATACCTGACACCCAAAATTAAGCAAAGAAAGGTATATTTAGCTCACAGTTTGTGGAGGTTCAGTCTGCTAAGGTTTATGTCTAGCAGCACCCCAAAGCTTCATGCAGTCATTGAGGTAGCTTCTAGAATTTGTGATTAATTCATGGTCTAATGCTGGGAATATGGGGGCCAGTGCTGTACCTGCCCTGGGGTGAAGCCGAGTATAGCCTAAAACCTCCACCTAACTGTGAGAGAAATAAACCTTTCCTTCCTTAATTTGGTATATCTGGCATTTGGTCCCAGCAATGAGAAAAAATAACTGAGACACAGTCCATAACCTCATTTTCTCCAAGGCAGAGTGGCCCAGGGAAGAGGTCAGCAGCTCATGACAGCAGGAAACAGCAAAACAGCAAGAGCAGAAAGGGAGGAGCAGTGACAGAGGGCAGGCCTCTTCCCGCCCTTGCACTGCGTTCAGGCTCTCTGCCTTGGGGCAGGTGTGGCACTTACACCCATAATAGCATCATTAGATCATGAATTAATCACAAACTCTAGAAACCTGCTCCATGACTGCATGAGGCTTTGGTGTGACATCTAAACACAAGCCCCAATAGGTTATAAGTCATAACTAAAAAAATGTTGATTGTTAGTAATGCACCTGCATTTAATGCTGGGGTTTAGATTTTAGCTCTTCAGTTTAACCAAGGGAAATCAAATAGATCCAACCCAAGCCCCTGTTGAGTTTTGCTTGGTAAAGATGGGTGAAAATAACATAACAGAGGCGTCCTAATTCCCCCAGTTATGAAACATGGAGCTCCCCTGTATGCAGTTCTTCAAAGAAGCTCACATAAATGCAGACTTAGCTCCTGTTTTGGATTATCTGCCTGTTAATGAAACTATCACTTGTATCTTCCTGCAGTCACCTCCACCACACCTCTGTACATTCAGGCCATCCCTTATCTTGGCAAAAGCCTGATCACCCCTCACAATACCCATATCTCCTGTCTTGATTGGGTAAATCATGCCAAAAAGGTGCCTGTGCCCTTGTTACTATTTTACCATAAGGCTAAGCCTAGAAGGGAGAGGAAAGAGTAAATTTCCTGGCCCCAATGGCCCCTCACAGTTTGAGAAGACCATTCAGGTAATCCCAGTCCTGGTTGGGATAAGCCTACCTAGTTTGATCAAGATGGGAGCAACTGCTCTAGTCACTGGGAAAGTGGGACAAAATCAATTAATTAGCAGAGGCCACTGACTAGGAATTCCAAGGATTGTGTGACACAATGTCATACGCACTGTCTTGATAATGTTGTTTTCCAAAATAGGAGAGGCTTAGATCTAGTCTTTCTACAACGAAGAGGAGTTTGTAATCTCCTAGGAGAAAACTGCTTTTTCTAAGATAATAAATCCAGAAGAGCCCAAGAAGGTCTGCAACAGTTGCAAAAGAGATTAGATATCCCCTGTTTTTCCTTTTCCTTTGCCCTGACAATCTGAACAAAAAATCAAAGAAGTCAGAAACAGATAAACTAGAACACTGTGTAATCTGAACTTCCATGGTAACGAGTGGGGTTTTGCTTTTTCTATCAATGTCCAAAACAAAATAGCAGAAAAACACATTCATGAGAAGCTGACAGTCGCTGTACTGTGTAAGTTCTCTTTGATTTTGAATGGGCCAAGACACACCTTCAGAAAATTAAGCTGAAGCCAGGTGGGCGTAGGGACACAGCCCTGTAGTCCTAGGCTATTTTCAAACTTCTCCCTTTACCTCCTGTACTCTACCCTTTCAGTTTCCTGTTTGTCACGTACAATCAGACACCCTGAACTAATGCTTCACCTTTCCTCTAATTAATAGGTCCAATTGCTTATGCCTCCTCTCTTTATTCTACACTTGCTTACAATTTGACAATCTGGATCCGTTTACTTTCTCTGCTTGGTACCTGAAACTAGTTTGTAGCCACCAATTGATTATTCATAAATGAAATGAAGGAGTGAGTACAAAAGTTTACAGGTTCAGGGCTACCAGAAACTGTCAAGAATCCAATATGCAGGGCCGGCGAGATGGTTCAGTGGTCTAAAGCGCCTGCTTAGGAGGGCTCAGGCAACTGCGGGGACTGCAGTTCGATCCCCGGCACCACATGCTGCGCCAGCGCCACCACCAGGGCAGGCTGAGCCAGCCACAGAATGAATAAATAAAGAAACAAACAAACACAACAAGCAAACAAATAAATAAATAAAATTAAAAAAAAAAAAAAAA
>PVKN010018444.1:0-16817 GCA_004027915.1 Capromys pilorides
ATGAATGACTGGGTTCAGGAGTGGCTTTCTGCCTTGTCAAAGCACTGTACACCTAGTCCACACACACAGCATCCTGTAAGTACAGGTCTGCCTTATCATTTCTTACCCTGACTGCAAGTGAAACACTTCAACAGCTTCTTCTCTGGAAGACTCTGTTCTGTTCTATTCCACTCCATTCTGTCCCATTCCCATTTCATTCATAAAAGGATTGTGAGAGCTCATTAAATTGATTTCTTGATCTGCTAATGGGTTGCAACCTGAAATTAGAAAAAATCAGATTAGACTCTAGTTCCCTCTTAATCCTCAAATTCTGTGGGTCCAATGAAAATCATCACTATCATACTAGGGTATAAAATTCAGCATGCAGTAGGCTCCCTGGTAGAGTTGCTGACTCACTGCAAACCATCAGCTTTGATTCATTCAGTCACCGATCCAGCCTTTCACTCATTCCATTCATTACTTACCCTGTGCCAGGTCCGGTGAGAAGCCAGCGTGAGGCCTCTCTGATGTCCAGCGTCTATAACACAACCCCTGCACTTAAAGAGCTCCTACTCCTAGGGACAGTGTTCCTGGGGCTGCCAGAATCGCAGCAGCCATGTGCTCATTGTTGCCCTTGAGAACCCTTGAATTTCATGTCCAGCCTCTTTGCAGCTCTATTCTTGGATGAAATACTTTAGCTCTAAGTTCCGGTCCAGTGGCAGAGACCATCACATCTTTCAGCACCTCAAAAATGAACGCAGGTGAGAAAACAAAGCCTGGCAATGCTGTGAAAGGCTGTCCCCTCTTGGACCCTGCTGCAAATGGCTTAAGGGGAAGAGAAGTGCTCCTCTAGCAGGTACCAGGAGCCCTAATTACTCATTGTGTATTGATTCATTTCCTCCATAGACCACTAATCCTGAAGACCGACTTACCAGGCTTAATAAATGAGATTGCTCAGCGTGGGGAGCTAATCAGATTTCTTATGTTTAGACCAGCTCTGTGCTAAGGGGTAAAGAAGTTCCTGAGGAAGTCCCAGAAGAGACAGCCCTACTTAACCACTGCCCTGCCACACGCAAGCCATTGAAGCCAGCACAGAGCCAGATGAGTCAAGTGAGAGTTGGGCCTGGGAGGACAGACCTCCCTTCAACTTCAGTAGCAACAGGAAGCCCCCTGCACCTGTCCCTTTCCCTGGAAACAGCACCCCCTCTTTGTGCCTCCTGGCATCCTGCGTCCTTCAACCACTTCCGGTCCTATCCTTGTACCCTTGTCTCATGCGGCACCTTTTGGCCAATCAGTCAGAATGTCTGGTCCTGTGCTTTCCCGAGTCCTAGGGTCTTTGTGTGGGGAGCCTGCTAGTCCCCCTTCTTCTGTGCAGGGATTTCCCTTGGCTCTGGAGCCTTTGCTTCCATTCCATGACCCTCACCTCACTTGAGCACTTGCCCTGTTTGAATCCAAGGATCACCCTGAATGCTCTTGTCCCTGGAGTCCTTTCCCTTCAGCTGCTCCTGCAGGCTGCCCCCTGGTGGACTGTACACAGTGTGTGTGTGTGTGGGGGGGGACTGAGCCCTTTAATGTCAGCCAGGACGGAGACAGGTTCCTGGGTCACAACTATGCATGCAGCCCCAGGAATGTGTTTGATGAGCTCACCACGATGATTCACCGAAATAAGAACCAGCCGTTGAAAGGGAGGAGCATGACTAGGGCACAAAGAAGGCTTGGGTCTGCAGGGGGCAGACAGACTGCAGACACACAGAAGGCCTTGCTTATACAGAAGGGCTGTTAGGCCAATGAGGTAAGGCCATCCCCAGGGCCTGTTCTTGGGAGACCAGTCATTGATACCTGGAAGCCATAGACTGGGAACCTTGGCTGGGTCACCTCTGGTCCTGCACTCTCTTTATAGTTGAACACTGTGGTCCATGCTAGACCATGGCATGCCCGTGGTCCCTGATTATCATAACAGTCAACATGCACAGCCATGGCTACACAGTGGACTTTGAGCAAAGGGGGCAGGGTCTTTGCCTCTTGCCTTTCCTCTTGTCTCTGTCATCTCTTGGTGTCCTTGTCTTTTCATGGAGTTAAGAAGCAGGAGGAAGGAGTACCCATTGCCATGGAAACCAGTCTCTGGCACCTACATCCTGCTTTCTCCCTGGATACAACTCTGCAACTGGTTTGGCTATTGTGACAGTCACTGTTTACTAGGCAAGAAAGTTGCAGGGACAATAGATGTCCTATACCATAAACCCCACGAGCTCAGCAAAGTGGGGCCAGGTATGCACTGTGCGATTCTTTTGCCTTCTCAGACCAATTTCTCTTTGCCAGACTCCTAACAAGATTTAAGACTTTGTTTTGTTTTGTTTTGTTATGGGGGGAGAAATTCAGCTATGAGCCAACTCTGGTCTTCGGACACCAGGACTAAATTTTGGAATGCTTGGTAGAGTTGTGGCTGAAAAATTTCATTTGTCTGTCCTGTTAGAGGAAAATCTAAAATGAAAAGTTCAGAGTAGAGGGAAAGCAGGAAATTTCTTTAGCTTTCAGACCTGTTTCAGTCCTAAATCCTCTAGAACTTTCAGTGGGATGCCGTAAGAAATCATCTTTGTTGTTCACATGGGACTAAGGATGGAGAGTTTAGGGGAGCAAAGGGCCTTACTAGATCGTCCCCTCCTTCCCTCCCTCCCTCAGCCTCTGGCCTAGCTTACTCCCTCTTGTTTAGCAGACTCTGGAGAAGGTGATTTCATAAGCTCCTACGGTAATGTGTTCCGCTGCCTCACGATGCTTGATCTTAAAACCATCTTCCTCCTGGTGTAGCCAGATTCTTCTTGTTGCCTCAGACTTACCTGTCATGTGGCAGGAGCCTCTTAGATCAAAACCTCAGGCATTAACCCTGGTTTTTGGGTCATTGGGCCAGGGTGAGGCCAGACACTGTAGCAGCAGGGACACAGCTCACAGCGCTTGACCAACAGCTGTCTACCGACTGGTATGAGAGGTTTCCAAAAATTTTTGCAGCCGAGTTTGGCTGCAGTAGTGCATGCTGCCTAAGGGACCAGCCCCAGTGCTTAGTCTCAAGGTGGCAAAAACTTCCTGCCTTCAACTCTTTGCTTGTGTCATTCATTCACATCCCTTATCTTCAATGCCTTTAAAATTCCACCTACTCATGAAGACCTGAACCAGATCTCTCCCATACTGGAATTGTGATGTTGCTCAGAACCCATAAACCTCAGGTCCCAGTGCTTTATCCCAGAAGGAGGAAAGAGAACATGTCCTAATGACAGCTGAAACACTGGCCAACAGTCACAGAGCTTTATGCGTTACAGATTACAGGTGGACATTCTCCGGCCATCCTAGATATCAACAGCAGGCGTGAATCTGCCCCTATGCTTCTTGTCTGTGACCATGCTGGGGACTGAGGGTGCTCACCCACCTGGGATTAGAACAGTCACTCCTCATCCTGGCGACACCAATCCTACTTGGTATGTGATCACTCAGTGCCACCTCGAAGGGGCGCTGGGAGGAGGAAACTAGGGCATCAGGAGGGGTGGGGTTGGAGTAGGGCATCTCCCATCCAGGGTTCCCCCCAACACTCCCATCAGGGTTGGGGTGCTAGGAAAAGCACTAGGCCCTGTTGTCTTTTTTCCTCACCTTGAAGAACAACATGTTTTCAACCCCGTGTTGGGGAAATGGCATTTTCACTGTTTATTAGATACCTTGCTTGGGTTTGTTTTGTAAGACTTATTTTTTAAAATCGAAATTCCTTATTCAGACTTACTCTGCTTTCAGAAAGGTGCTGGGCAGCCTCAAAGCACCTGGGTTATAGAAACATCTGGAGAGGGTTATTTGGGGTAGGAGGCTAGGAGCTAGATGCATGTGGATTTGTGTATTTTTGTTTGTCTTTCCCTTTACTGGCTGCAAATTTTGTCATCCCATCATGGAAAAATTCTTCCTAAAAGAAGTAGCAGGTGCAAAGATGCTGATGTTGGAGACACTGAGAAAATACAGTTTTGATCACAAAGCGGTATTTATGTATTCAGTTGGCACATGGTTGGCCCAGATGGGGGAAAAGCTATTTCGATGGCCAGGCTCCCTGAGGTCAGCCAGAGGAAGTGACGTTGAGGGTGATAGGGAACAGCGTAGGGCTGGGAGTCCTGGTGCCCTGCAGCTCACAGGGGGAGTTCAAATCCTGACATCATTGCTATTTTGCTGTATGACCTGGGCGTTGGGTAGCTTTCCTGCCCTTTGAGTCTGCCTCAGGGTGGGGGGCTTTATGTTCATTTGGGGTTCCTTCTCAGGGGCTTTCAAGGATAAGGGCAGCAGATTCAGCACAGTGGAATAAGGCCCACAGTGACAGGTAAAAGTATGTACAGAGGGCCGAGATGGCTCAGCGGTCTAAAGTGCCTGCTTAGGCAAGTTAGGCAACCTCAGGAACCACAGTGGATCCCCGGCACCACATGCTGTGCCAGCCCCACCCGCAGGGCAGGTGGAGCCGGCCATAACATACATAAAATAAATAAATAAATAAATAAACAAGTAAATAAATAGTTTAAAATAAAATAAAAATATGCTTTTAAAAAAAGTATGTACAGAGGTGGAGAGGCCCACATGTAACATGATCTCCAGGACTGCCACTGTGGCTGCGTTGTCCCTCGCTCGGAGTGTTAGGGAGCTGCCAGCTGCTTTGCTTCACTTCCTGCCTTCTGACAAGCAGCAGCCAGAGTTGCCGTCTTTGCTGTGAGTGGGAACAGCTGCTGGGATTTAATGGTGCACTTAGAGGAATTACCTGGAATCACAGCAGGCATTAGGGGATGGCAATGCATTGCCGTAAGCCGAGCTAATGTTTGCGGGGAATATAGGGCGGGGGCTTTCCCTAGAAGGTGAGATGTGCAAAGCGCTTCGAATGTCTGTGATGCTGCTGCCCTAAATAGAAGGAGTGGCAATTTTGTCTGGGTTGTGTTAGCCTGGGACACAGGCTGGAGCTCGTATGCAAAGGGATGACTAGATCTGATTGGGGAAACTTCTGATCAAAAGGTGAAGAAAGCCACCATCTCTAGGTAACCAGGCTGTGGGAGCTGCTTTGCCTAGGACTGTAAGGTGACTGTGGGCAGCCCTGGGCTGAGCTTACTCCCTAAGACATCTCCCTGTGTGTCAGCCTCACACTGTCCCATTAGGTACCATCTCTGCTGGAAGACTAAGAGATCCCATTCCCTGGTACTTAGTGGATGCTCATCCGGGGTATAGAATGCATGGGTTCCTCACTGTGCCTGTCTTCTGATAGTTTAAATCTTCTTCAATGTGGTGACAGTAACAATGCCCATATTGTTTTGTTATAAACTGAATCTTGAGTTTAAAAGAAGTAGAAAATTCTGAGCATTGGAATTGGTTGACTTCCGATGAGCAACGCCCAGTCTTGGGTCATACCTCAGACTCTTGGTGCGCTGGGCTCAGAATCATGCCCCTTGGCTGAACCTACATTCAGCAACTTTAAGTCTGGGTCAGAAGTAGAACTTGGGTTTAACAGAAAGAAGGAGGCTCTGCCTTATGTGTCTTTCAAAAGCTAAGGGTTCCGTTTGGCCTGGGAGCCTCTTGGGTCTACACAAAATAGGCCAGCATAGCCACGCTGACATCTGAGTACCAGCACTGACTTCTCAGTAGTTTCCACCTTGACCTTGCCTAATAAGATTGGATGCAGCCCAATTTTCAAGTTCCCATGAGTCCAATCCCCCATCGACTATTGCATGCTCCCTGACTGCTCTGCCTGTTCGCATAAGCTCAGTCCAACATCGCAGTTGCCAGTGTGGCCCAACTCCTCCCTAGCTCAGCCCACTGCCCCCACTTCTTCTGTAAACCCCTGCAGTAGTGTCACACAAATCTGTTGGCCTACCATCCCAGACAGCTTCTCCTATTAAGATCATCCTTCCCACAGTGACCAGCACGATCATTCTCAAATGGTTTCCAGATCATACTGAATTCCCTTCTTAAACCTCTCCAGTTGTGTCCATTGTGCTTAGAAAGAAATCCTTACCATCTTGGAAAGAAATCCTTACCATGCAAAGCCTTAGAAAGGAAGGCCCTTAGAAGGAAATCTGACAGTGTCTTGCATGTGCTAGCTAATGCTGAGTCCTTCCATCCTCTACATACAACTCATGGTGTGACCTAACCCCAAGAGCAGACAGCGGTGCTCTCCCCTCCAACTAACTCCACTTGCAAAGGCTCTTTCTTTGTCTCCCTGCCTTTTCTTTCCCTCCATCCTACTCATCTTTCACAGACATCCCCCACAACAGGTCAGGTTGCCTGTTTCTATTCCTGCCTCAGCTTGCTAGACTTTTCCACTGTGGCACTTACTCAACTGTTTGTTATCTGGGTTCTAGATTTTGGTGTAGGGTTCCATATCTAGCTGCTGTATTCTAGATCTTAAATGCCCCCAGCTCTTGGCAGCTCATGTTTGGGAGATCTGGAAATCTTTAAGAGGTGGGGCCTAGTGGGAGATCTTCGTTCATGACACATGGTGTGTTCTCAAAGGGAACTTTTGACTGTGGTCTCTTGTTCTTTCTTTTTCACTCCTGGCTGCCTGTTCTACCAAGTGCTTCTTTGCTTTGCCAGTGTCCCCCAAAACAACATGGCCAACTGACCATGGACTAAAACCTCTGAAATGGTGAGGCAAAATGAACTTTTCCTTTTTTTATAAGACAACTGCCTTAGGTATTTTGTTATAGTAAAAGAAAGCAGACCAACACACATCTCTTTTTCTTCTAGTCATTCATTAGATCCCTGAAGGCAGTTGGCTAGACAAAGACCTAATACAGAAGCCCACAACTCCATGGGATCTCAGGATATGGCCCTTGGGATTTGCAGAGCTTCCTTCATAGGATTCCTCTGTGTCCCAGAGACCAGGGAGCCACTAGGGATGACCAGAGAATAGAGACCATCACTATCTTCAGATGAGCTTCATGCCTAGCTGTAAAGCAGAAGAAAATATTTCTGCTCATAAACTGAGCAAATTTATAGTGGAAATCAGTGGGAGAGAATAAATATGCATCCCTATGATGTCATTTTATGGGCTGCTTTATAGATTATAATCACCCATTTAGAGTTTGCAGGCTATTAATTTTGTTTGCTGAGAGCCCCAGGGCTCTGGAGGACAGAATTTACAGAGCTGTAGTGTCAGGCTTTGGGTCTAGGCCTTAAGACCCACCTGGGCCTTGGACAGAGACTGACATTCAGTCTTTGGGGTAGTGGGGAGTTAGAGGTTCTCCTCCAGCTCCCTTTCTTGACTGGTTTTTAAAGTATTTGCTCGTTGTTCTTTTTTCTCCCTTTGGCCTTGGTTCTCAGGCTCCTCCCTCCTATGAGCTGAGTGACCATGTAGAGTTTTGCTTTCAACACTTTGTAAACAAAGATCCCTTCAGAGAACCTGACAAGGCCTCGTAGGAGCAGCACAAGGTCAGACAGAACAGGGTGGGCTCCAGCTTGACTCCCTGGCTTGTGATCTTGAGCCAAGTTCTTTGTTTTTATGTTCATGCCGCCAGACTCAAAGGGTGGTAATACAAATAGAAGATACAAGACAAGAAAAGCACTCAGTACTTAGAAAGCTTTATAATTCATAAAACGGTTGTGATGATTGCTATTTTAATGCAATCCTGTTACAGCAGGAACAAAGTGAAAACTAAGAATGAGGCCGTTTGGTTGCCGCTCTATCACTTATAGCCTGGGTGGCCTTGGACGCCTGGTTCTTAGACGCTGTATTAGTGAAACTGGTCACTAAAATGGTGCTTCTCAAGATGATAAGTGGGGACCAGCATCACCAGATTTTCAGGCCTTGCTCTAGTCCTCTGGGTAGAAACCCTGGAGGTAAAGCTAGCCCTATGCATGTTAACAAGTTCTCCAAATGGTTGGTGGGCCCAGCAAAGACTGGGAAGTGTTACTGTATGTTGTATTGATTGTGGCTCCGATGCTCTTGTCTGGAGTTGGCTTTCTTCATGGAGTCTTGAACCACAGTGTCCTTTGAAGTCTTGGATTACAAAGGGAGTAAGGAAATGGGCACAGAATCCTGAATTATGGGCCGGGCGGGTTTCAGCTCAGGCAGCCACTGTTTGGTGATCTTTGATGCTGTGACTTCCACCTCTTCTTTGTCTAGTAACCTTGGCCACCGCTCTGAAGGTCACTGGGTTCCATTCTCTCTACCCGTCACTTGGAGCAGATCCTGATATCTGTGCACAAGGATATTGTGAGGATTGTGTGAGTTACGCGAGCAAAGTGGTGTGAGTCTGAGCTGAGCTCTTGCTGCTGTTCATCCCTTTGGGTTGTCCTCCTCCCCCTCCTCCTCCTCATCTCCCTCCTCCTCCTCTTCATGGCCTCATCATGCAGCAGCACGAGACTCAGAGCAAAAGGAAAAAAAGATGAGGAATGAAATCTTAGGTCCCCAACTTGCTCTGTGACCTTGGACACAGCACTTAAACACAGTCAGTCAAGAGACTGCAGGTTTCTGAAAGGAGTTTGTTGAGCACCTTCGAAGTGCTGGCACTGAACCATGCCCTGAGAAGGCAGCGTGGTGGAGGCAGATGGTATCTCTGCCACCACTCTGTCTGCTTTTGCTGAGCCTGGAGGTCACTGTAGCTTTACTTAGATAATGTATAAGAAAACTCATTGTGGTTATTATTCATACTCAGTAAGTGCGTGTACCTACTGCTCACAATGAATGGGATCATTATGTACTAATAAAACTATTATTGTTTTGCAGTGTGCAGAGGAGCTAAATAGCATCACCCATTCCTATGCTGAGTGTTTTAGAGATTTGTCCTGAGGAGTCAGGTCACTTTAGGGACACCAGAATGAAGAGGAATGTTGGCCTGGTAGCACTAGGTATTGATGCACAACCACACTGGCTTGACATACCCGCTTCTGGGAAGCAATCCTGTCACTGTCCAGGGCCCTCAAGGGCCCTGCTTCTTCCAGGAAAAACAGAGCAGCTGTCAGAGCTGCCCCGCCCTGGCTCACTGCACCTGCAGAGAGCTCCTCTGAGCAGCTCTGGGATTTGGGTGTTTGGAGCTGTGGTTTGTTCCTTCTGTCCATCCAGGACCCCACGAACATCTGCACAGGGCCGAGCCTTCAGGAACATAGAAGGAGAGAGAACATGAGGTCATGGGATCTACCTTCTAGGGGTTTCCTTTGGAAGTAATGAGGAGCGACTAAGTCTCAGGGAAAAAATGCCACCATTCACACAAGATGAGGTAGGATTTAGAGCCTGCGTGGCACAGATGGAATGCCTTGAGAGCTGGGGTAGCAGAGGGCTTTGTGGACCATAGCTGGATGTTGGAACTGGGGGAGGGGAAGCGACTTTCTGAGGGAATATCTGGACCCAAACCCAGTCAGAGATGGGGCTTTTGGCTAATCCACAAGTATAATTTTTGCAAAGGGTGTTGTAGCTCATAGACTCATGGGCACAAGCCATCTCATCTGTAGTTTTAATCCTGCTCGATGGGGCGATTTTCCCTTACTCAGGGCAGTGCAAAGCTGTTGGGCTGAGGAAGCTTCTAACCTCTGACCCTTGCCCCCACTGGCCACTATGATTTGTCTGTTCTGTCCCTGTGGTGACATCTCAGAGTCTATCTGGCTTTGGTGCTATGGAGCATCTGCGCCAGGAAGAGGCAATCCCTGATGGGTAGGCACCCATGCCTTTGAGACATCTCCGCAGGGACCATGCAGTCAGCCACTCAAGGTCTTGCCCCCTCCCTGCCCTCTCTCTGCTGTTTTCAGTCCAAACATAGTCATCTTAGGCTGTCTCCAATGCCATCTCTGCCATGAACCCTTATTGAATGAACTAAATAAGGGCCCTTTCCATCGAGCTATCGATGCTTTCCCATCTGCAAAAGCTCCCCTGAGTGACACGGCTGACTAGACATGAACAGCCTACTGGGTTCAAGTCCTGAGTCACTCAGGGGCCCCAAATGACCAAGATCAGGCAACCTGGGACTGCCATCCACCTCTGGGTGACCTCAGTGCAGAAACAGATACGATTTTGTCCATTGTCCCCGAATGCTCTCTCGGTCTGTTTGTCATCACAGTTCACAGTGGCTCAAACTGAGCAAGCAGGTGGAGGATCCTCCTCCAGTTGGCTATCAGAGCTCACTGCTCCACAGCTCCAGGACTTGGCTGCAGCCTAGATCTGCAGAGCAGGTCAGGAAAGGCACGTGGACATTGGTGCCGGGGTCCTCTTGTTCTTTTGGTGAAGACAGGAGGTATGGGATCCAGAGCGAACTGGAGACCTTAGTGAGATCAGCCCCACAGCCTCAGAGCCTCTAAAATGCATATTGGCTCTTCAAGGTAGAGTAGACAGCAAGATGCTACTTTTCCAAGCCCTTTGCTAATTACCCTAAACATTTTCTCAAAGAGCCACTTGGTGTAAAGGGGACCCCTGGAGGGTGAAGCTTACTGCCTCGTTCTTCTTCCCTTTTCTCCTTCTGACACTTTCCCTTTTCTGACTTCATGGATTAAAAAAAAAAAATTGAATGTAAGGAACCCATTGTGTTCTGGGACACCTCCACATGCCCCGGGATTCTTTAATGTTGGCCTCTGGGTGCATGTATGGACCCCTTTGAGTCAAGCCATGAAGAGTCTGTGAAAATGCTACGCTTGTCTGTTATGGAAGATGGCATCTGGAAAGCATGATAAGCTCATTTCATGGGAAAATTGATACTATTTTAAAGTCAATAGAGAGTTGGAGCTGGTAATGAGTATGGAGCAATGAGTCCCATTCTCAATTTTATGGCTGAAAGAGACTGAGTGTATAGCATAATAGTTATGAGCACCCATCCCGACACAAGACAACATGGACTTAAATTTCTGGCCTATGAATGGGTGTTTCTCACTGCCCTTGTGCTGCTGGTCATGCTGGTCTGCAGGCCACACTCAGGGACAAGGTCTGAGCTCCAGGAAAGAGTCCCAGGTGGATGGAGGGAAGGGTTCACAAGCTCTGGGAAGGACTGCTGGGGTTCATGGTAATAATGTCGAAGACCAGTTACTCTGACCTGCTTCTAAATGCCCTCAGAAGTGGACTCCTTAGTATGCCCAGCAGAGTCAATGTTGATACTCCTCCAAGTGGAAGACTGGAGGCCACAGGGGCTAGACTTCCTGTCCAAGGCTACACAGCTCCTTAGCTGTTTAATGTGAGTTTTATTTGAGGCAGGTTGCCTGACCTTTTGGCAACAAAAGGCCTGGAATGAGGTCTGCTGCCCAAATCTTGTCATTCATTTCCTTTGTGGACCTTGAGATACCCCCAAATAAATTTGAAGACAGTTCTGTGAACTAGCACAGGTAGGGGACCCACCCCACACCTCGCACCTAGTCCACGTTCGGGATTCAGTAGCTCCTTAGCACATGACCGAAGCTTGGGAGTCAGTAGACAGGCCACGCTGCATGGCCTTACCTGGCTTTGCCACCTTGCTGCCCCAGGCTTGCTGGAACTCTGCTTTCTGAGGCACTGAACACATTAACTGTGATGAGATGCTTTATTACTGTGACTTAAAAGCCTAGAATAGCTTTGTTGCCAGATTGCCAGTACCTCAGAAAACTAAACAGTGCCCAGCCAGATATTTTCCTGTGCTGAATGCTCCTGGAAATGTGTGTTTGCTTCCTCTAGGGGGACAATTAAATCGCAGTTGAAGCCAATTCACATGCATTCTCTAATAGGGGGTAGTGTCTTTGTGATTGGTGAAATGAGCAATGCTTTTGAGTTGCTGAGTGAAAGGTGAAGGGGAATCTGAGCCAGCCAGAAAGAGAACAGCTTGGCGTGGATGCAAGAGGAAAAGTCAGGGGACAAAAAAGAATCCCTCCGAAATGGATCTCGCGTACCTAGGGACAGGTTTACCTAATATGCTTGAAGAAATTTGTTTCTGATGTTCCTCACCACTCACCATTATTTATGGAATCATGCCTGCATAAGAGTTATCACACTCTCTCAGCATGGCTGTTTTAGAGAATTAGGTCATTTGTAAGTCAAACACGTCTATAGAATTAAAAGTAGGTCCATTTCTAGCTATCCATGCCTAGGCAGCTAGGGAGAAACATTCAATTTAAGGCAGGTTCCTGACTTTAAATTGCCTTCCAAATCTTATCTCCAGCTCAGAATCCCTCCCGCTCTATAAGTGAGAGAAATCCTGAGGGTCCAGGGATGTAGAACAGGGCTGGCCAGCTCTGGCTTTCCAGCTGGGGCGGTGGGCAATTCAGACTTTGAAGGAAATAGGACTGACCAGAGCCAGAATTCTTCATCCTGCCTGAATGGGCCAATTATGTAGGGTCATTCAAAAAATTCCAGATGCCCAGGTCTCATTAATTAAATCAGAATTTTTGGGTACCCTAGGATCTTGGTGAACAGTCAGGGCTGAGGACCACTGAAATGAGGTTCCTTCATTATCCCTGGCAAGGTCCAGAGTGGTGGGGACAGAAAAGACATTTTGGCTTCAATGATACCTGCGTCTCCTGTTGGTAGCAACTAAGCTGCAGAATTCTCTGAGAAGGGGATCTGTTGCTATGCATGGCATGGTAATTAAAAGATTACATTTCTTTAATCCCAAATGCATTGATTAGCCTGCTTTTTTAAAGAGTTGGAATGGGAGAAAATGCTATGAAATATGTATGTGGACATGCTCTGACTCTGAATTCCACCTCGATCTCGTAAGCTGTATGTTGGAAAAGTTGACTCGTGGAGCTGATCTAACAGCATAATGATACAGCGCTTCACACCAAGTAGCTCAGTTATTCACTCTACAGCTTTTGTTGTGAAGCAGGTCGGCCCACTGTCCCCATTGTACAGAGGCAGCAATTGAGTTATTGACAGGGTTTAAATAACTTATTCAAGGCCACAGAGGGTCCAGAGCTGGCCAGCAGCATGGCTGGTGTCTAATGTTGGCTTTCCAAAGACAGTTCATGAAAGGCCACGAAGCGAACACTGAAATCTCTCACCTTTCATTCCCCAGCACCCGGGGGGAGGGGTGGTATTGCCTTAATCAGAGTTCTGGGTCCTCCACATGCAAGCGCATTCTCTCTTCCTTTTGCTCCTATTGTACACTGCACAAGGGTACTCAGCCTAGGGAACAGGTGGACGTGAAGTCCTGCTGAAGGTCCCTCACCAGGCCTTGAGCCCAAAGCATAGCTCCTAATTCTGCACAGGCTCAGCGCCCGATGTTAGATCCTATCTAAGGGGGAAAAGGTGGGGTTACTGAACCGAGGAGAGAGCACCCAGCAAGCAATAAGCAGCACCTCCCTGCTCCTTCTTTCTGAGCACAGAATCCTGAAGCTTCTTTCTAGTAAGGCTTATTGGTGGTGGAGGATGAGAAAGAAGCTGCTTGAGTCCGTGCTAGCTCTGGGGCCTTTGATGTTGTGCTGTCAGGGCAAGACCCTCTCCACAACAAGCCTTGTGGAATGGAACAAGGCGAAGCCAGGAGCTCTGGAGTTCCTGGAACCCAGGCATGCTCTGCCCAGGTTTCCTCCCCTTTCTTTGTTTTTCCCTTTCTGCAGGCTCTTTAATGAGAAGGCAATCTGAACCTCTTAGGAGCTGCATTCCAGGACAACCTGGGTAATGGAAAGTACAAAAACAACCTCAGCTTGTCTTCATTGCTTGATAGGTTACACCGGCTTCTCAGAAAGCATCCATTTGGGCCCAGAAAGTGAAAAAACATTCTGCAGCTCACTGGAGGGGGGCCAGAGGGTGACACAGTTGCGGGCGTAGGCCAGATGGGAAATCCAGACACTGGCCTGGTGTGTGAGGACCCTTCTGCGGCTTACTTGGAATGGGGAGACATTCAGATGGGAGAGAAGGTTTAATCAGCACATGCATTATTTAGCTGGCATTGAAATAATGGCTTTTTTTTTTTTTTTTACATTAAGGAGTTGGGTGGCAGCAGTAAAGCAAGATGTCCCAAGGTGTGATCCATAGCTCTCCCACTGCCGTCACATTCTCAAAGTCACCTATTTTAGCAAATAATCTGAATTAAAATAGTGTGCTGGGTGAACAGAGCCCCCAGGTCCCTGCATACTAAGCCTAAGTGTTACCGGAGAGCAAGAACCCGTGCGAAAGCGCATGTGGGGACTGAACAATGGTACCATAGTCGGGGGCTCCAGAGAGTCACTATTCTATCAGCAGACAGGCTGCCCTGATGCTCTGGAATACGGATCTCATGAGCAGCTGTAGGTAGAGCACCTGGCACAGTGGGCCCAAGCCAGCCCTGCCCCAGCTGTGCAAAGGCGATCTCCCAAAAGCCTCTTCCCGTGTGCACTCGGTGAGCACCCGGGCTGGCTCTGGGTTTCATGGACACCAGGATTCCAGGAACCGAGAACTGAGCACATTCTTTGGAGACTTATAGATTCTCAGGCAGGGAGTAGCAGAGAACTCAGAGAAGGGTCTTCGGGAGGTCACCTGGCTGGTGACAGAGCCTCGGCTCTGCTGGGAATCTGAATCTGGGCCTCTTGTTTCACTTAGGATATATCTTTTCCACTTGGTTATAACAATATATTACATTATTGCATAATGGAGTTCAAACCTCTATTATTAATAAGCTCCTTGACTATTCTAATGGTTGAGGAGGATCTCTGATCAGCCCCTTCTCCTGGATTCCTAGAGGGGCACTTGTGGCCCCTGTGTCCTCTTTGCAGAGAAACTCTATGTAGTCTAGCAGAATGCACAGTGTTACAGCTACTATTGCATTCTTTTAAACATTTATTTATTTATTTATTCATTTGGAACAGAGTCTCACTACACAGCTCTAACTCATAGAGATCTTTCTGTCTCAGCCTCCCCAGTGTTGGGATTACAGGCCTGTGCCACCACTCTCGGTGTCCCGCGGCTGGCATGGCACACCCAGGATTTTGGGGCTGGCGTGGCCTACGGTAATGGGAATGTCGAATCCTGGTCCTTGCCCTTGCCAGGCAGGCACTTAGGCTGGTGAGCTATCTCCCCAACCCCTACTGTTGCCTTCTTAGGATACAGTTCGCTAATCTGGTTTGCACATAGAAGTCTAGCTTGCTCATTTCTTGACAACTTCCCAGAGCTGACTTATGAAGAACGAGCAGGCTAAAGGCCTGCAGATGCCAGTCACTGCCCTTGAGTTTGTCCTGCCACTTGGTGATGCTGCTGGGGTAGCTGTGCACTCTCCGCTGAGGACCAGCTAACACCCGGATGTCTCTGTTTGCTTTCCCTCCTGGAATGTAGGCAGCAGAAATGAGCCAGCAGGTGAAATACATCTTCCTTTCTCCACTCCTATGCAGATCTAGGGAAGAAAGAGCTTGTACCATTGGTGAATAGGCGCAGCCCAGCTGAAAAGGAGGGGTGTCTTGGGTTTTCCTTCTCCTGTCCTTTGCACCTCTACCTTAGAGAGCAACCAGATGAATGATAGATGTGTTCATTCGGGTGTTTAGTGGCTTTGCCTCCAGACGTGTGTGAGGTATTTGCAGTTACAAACCAGATTCACACACTAATCTCCTTGGACTTAATGAGATCGTGATTCAACTGGCTATAAATCACCAAAGCAGTATCACACACCATGCATGACAATCACCAGGCTGGGGCGAAGCTGTCACTTCAGTGAAAGCAATTGATGAAGACTTGTGTTCCCCAAATGGAAAAAGAAAATAGCCGTGATGTTTCCATTGAGGCTGTTGCTATTGCATCTTTAGCTCTTAGCTTTTTGATAATCCCATGTCGAAGCTGCCTAAAAATGACTGTGATGACCTGCGGAGGAAATGTGCGTAGGGACAGCTGACCGGGCTCCAGGTTGCATCACGCTGGTTATGGCAGGGCCACCTGGTTTGGCTCTATTCTTGGGTCAAGAGACAATGAGAATGTGTCCTGGTTTTGTAGCTTTCCGGAAGCCTGAGGCAGACTGTGATTATAAACCTCACCTCTCTGAGTGCCCCCAAGATCTCTACAGAGGGACAGGTCACAAGGAGCAGTGGTCCTCACTTCTGAAGCAACCGGACAATCGTGCTGCTTGTTGGAGTCTCAGAAGAAGACAGCTGCATGATTGAATGAGTCAAAGGCAGAGGAATCTTCAGAAAAGCTTTGCGTCCCGTCCGCCTCTGATTGCTCTGCTTAAACTTCCTAACCCATTCACCAGGTGGGCAGGGAGGGCTTCCCCTCTGTCTCCTTCATATGGCATTGCCACCAGCTTGGCAAATGCGACTGACACATGCTGGAGTGGAGATGCCATTCTGCTCAGGCTGTGGTAGTCAGGCCACGTGGACGCAGAGTTCACTCCAGTGGGTGGGGACAGCAGCTCTGTCCAGGAGCCCGATGCCATCAAAGCAACCCAGGGATGGGGCTGGGGAGATAGCTCAGGGGCACAAGTGCCTGCCTGGCAAGTGCAAGGTCCTGAGTTCGATCCCCAGTTCTGCAAAAAAAAAAAAAAAAAAAAGCAACCCAGGGAGACTTCGTCTTCATCAGACTGCGCTGTGACTGACAGTGTGAGGGGAATCACTCATCAGGTGATCAGTCAGGGCTGAAAAGCTGCCCTGGGGGGCAAGCCGGGCTGACTGGCCCCCTTCAACACATGAATTACATTGTTTCAGAAGCATACTTCTGTATTAGCTTCCTGTTGCGGTAAAGAATTTCCTCAAACTCTGTGGCCTAAATTAACACAAGTTTTGAAAGTCCAAGGGCACAAGCCAAGCCTCTCAGGGTTAAGCTCTCCCTGTGAGGGAGCAGGATTGGAGCTGGCACATGGTTTGCCCCTTTGCTTCTTCTAGCTTTCAGAGGCTGCATGCCGCTTTTGCCCATAGCCTCTTTTGTTCTCTCTCTCTCTCTCTCTCTCTCTCTCTCTCTCTCTCTCTCTCTCTCTGTCTCTGTCTCTCTGTCTCTCTCT
>PVKN010018445.1:0-16844 GCA_004027915.1 Capromys pilorides
ACTTTGAGAAATTGAGAAGAACACACCGGAAGGTCAAAGCTGACACATCTGCTGACCACATCCACATTCCACGCATTGGATGTTGAAGGACACCCATTCTCAAGGTCTTCAGATTTTAGTGAGGAGCCAAATCAAAGGGAAGAGGGCTGTGGAGAATGCTGAGTCTGCTTCACTCTAGCTCTGGGACTGGAATCTGGGAAGCTCCCCGCCTTTAGGGGAACCCTAGAGTCAGCAGACTGAGCCACAGGCCACATGTGAGGATCTGTCCCCTCACAGAAGCATGGAGGGCAGCTACTGTAGACAACAGCCCTCATATCCACTGTGTCAAGAGTCTGAGTCTGCTGCCTCTGTCCCCGTGACTATCCACTGGGGTCAGTTTGATCTTTGATATGCTCAATTTTGAGCACAGGGAAGCTAAACTAGAGGGTACAATTTTGAGGGAAGGCTCAGGGGCCAGATAAGACCAAGTAGAAAGGGAAAGAAGTGGCTGTCAGATGGGCCGGGCACATAGGTGGACACAGTGCACCCACTGCAGGTGAGGCTGGCCAAGGCAGGGTAGGACAGCAGCTCAGATCCAGTTATCCTCCATGAGCACTGTTCTGGTATAGCCTTGGCCCCTCTGCTCCAAAGACAGTCCATGGGGACTGTCCCTACCAGTCCATGGGGACTAGGGATGCTCCTCCACCCCAGCCATGTGGTCAGTAAAAAGATGGGTCACCTATCAACCCTGGCTACTGCCCATCATTTTGGACTCCAGCTCTGGTAGGCCCTCAAGTCCTCCTGGGGTCTCTAACACTAATAGTGAAAGGCTGTGTCTGTCCACCATGCTTTTTCTAGTCTAGTTTAAGGCTTCCTCTTGCGCAGGGATTTCACACTCTGGTTTTATCCCACCTCAACTCAATGAAGTTTGGGGTCCAACAGCTGGGAGAACTCAGCTGTTGACCAGAAAGTGGAAGTTTCAAGGGGACATCACCATGACTGAGACCCTTCTTACCTACAGTTATGACAAGGGACATCCTCTAAGTCACTTAGCACCTGCTATGCCCCACTTAAGTGGAGCCTCCCTGGCATGCCCTATCTGGGAAAGGGAACTGCCCAGCCCCATCCCTACGCAGACTGTCCCATGATGCAGCCATGAAGGTGCTGAATCTATAGGAACCCATTAGAAGGCCTCTTCTGGCTGAGCAGATGCTAGGGGTTGGCAGGGCCCAGTGGTACTCCATGCCTCCTCCCACCCTGCCTGTAGCCCCTCTACTGTAAGACATTCCCATGGGCTGAAGCTGCTGGTCAATGCACAGCTGCCTAGTGGAAAAGAAACAGGGAAGCTAAACTAGAAGGTACAGTGGGGACTACTTTCCCAGAACAGTAGAGAGCAAGAGGTTTTAAAAAACCCAGAAGCTGGACAG
Source organism: Capromys pilorides (assembly GCA_004027915.1). Taxonomy (NCBI): domain Eukaryota; kingdom Metazoa; phylum Chordata; class Mammalia; order Rodentia; family Capromyidae; genus Capromys; species Capromys pilorides. The sequence continues at coordinate 1,407 of PVKN010018445.1, forward strand.
GAGGCCTAGATGAGCTTGGGGGTGGAAGGCATTTCAGACAGTCAGGGGGAGGCAGGGCCAGGGTATAAGGCCTTTGTTCTATGAGCTATGGCACATGGCAGCAGCTCTAGCCAAGTTTTTGAAAGTGGTAGGAAAGTGTTTCTTTTAATCATCCCTCCTTTCATTACAAAATGCCCCTGTCCTTGAAAACACTGCTTCTCGAAGAAGCAAGGCAAAGCCCGTCTACATCCTCCCTGCAGAGCCTGCCTGAGACACCCACCTGGCCCAGTCTCGTCATATGGGGGCTGCTCATAAAAAAGGTACCAGTATCAGACAGCACCACCCAAGGACATCCATGTCTGCAGTCACCAAGGCACCTGGGGTTTTCGGAGCTTTTGGAGCTGAACTGTTGTATATTCAATAAGAGGCATTTAGTGTGGGCGCTGGGGCGGGTATCAATCTGAGCCCTGAGGAGGCAAGCCAGCTCTGGAGTGCATGTGCCCATTCCCAAGAGAAAGCTTACAGGTGTTGTTAGCATCTCATAGACATCTGAGACCCAGCCAAGGCCATGGGCCCCCCGCATCCTGCCTGGCCTGGACCCAGTGCTACTCCCAGTGGAGCATCTGTCGTATGCCCTGTATAGGAGAGGGAGCTGTGAGTGGTTGGCTGGGGCTCCTGGAGGCTGACCATCAAGCACCAAGAAGCTGCAAGCACCTGGAGACTAGGGGTGTGGGGTTCTGCTGACTTCCTGTGCTTGGGGCTTAGAGGCTGCCTAGCCCAGGGTGATGGAGAAGAAGGGGGTCTGCTCAGGCCTCTGGCTTCCACATCCCCACAGGTCTGACCTGAAGTTCAAAGTAGAGAGTCACCCACTCTGGGGCACAAAAACCTTTGGGAAGCACCTCATGGGGAGTGTTCTTCTGCCTATCTGCCCCATTAGGCTGGCACAAGGACCTTGAAGCCACCAGCATTATCTGGGGCTCCTTGTGCACCCACGTGCCCACCTGCCTAGCCCCATCCTTACCCACTTTCTCTGTAGGCACAAGGCCTTGCGGAGCTGCAGGGAGCCAATTATCCCCAAGGCAAGGCGGCTAAAGATAATTAGGAGACAGGCTTTTAGCACGGAGCAAGCTCTGGGGTGCATCTGCCGCACCAGGATTTGGGGACTTGGCGGCCCACCAAACCCAGATCTAAATGGAAGTCCCATGTGCTCCTGGCTGCCTGGGGAGGTGGCACTTTTCTGGCAGCAGAGTGGGGAATCCAGGTGCTGAGGTGTGGCTGAGCAGGTAACTCAGGAGCTTGGAAGGGAAACCCAGCCCCTAACTACCACAATGATCCTTAAATTTGAGCTTGCTGTGGCCCAGAACAGCCTCTTCTCAGCAGAGGATATCTACATTCTATCCTGCAGGCTTGGGGCAGTGGCCACACTCCCTCCGAATCTTCTTTCCTTCTGATTGGGCAAAGAAAAAGAAAAAAACAGCCTAGGGTATAGCTCCGTGGCATAAGCACCTTCCTGGCAAGCACAAGGTCCTGAGTTTGATCTCCAGTAGGGGGGAGGGGGAGGAAAAATAAATATTTGTTATTAAAACAGGCAGAAGTCATCAATGCCAGTTCCTGACTTGATGCCCTAGAATTTTCATGTGCTCCCTACCCCAGAGTCCAGGGGAGCACATGAAACCAGAGGTCCACCCACACCTGGGCACTGGGCAGGCTAGCTCTGAGTTGGAGATCTGCCCTGGCTCTGAGCTAACCAATCAGCATGGATAGGGAGGGGACACAGGCACACCTCTGAGTTCAGAGTCTGGGGCCTCCAGCTCAGGGGAGCAGCACCCTGCCAGCCCTTCCTCTAGAGACATCCTGACCTTCCTGGGGCAGCTCAGCCTCCTCTAACAGGGACCTGGAGGCACAGGTTGTGGCCAGGCAGACTGGCTTCTTCATTTGCTGACCCAATTTACTCCATCCAGCCGTGTGAGGTGAGTCATCCCCTTAAGCTCCCAGGCAGATGAGGGGCATGAGTAATGAGTGACCAACAAGTGCTCGGGAAAGAATCTGGCTGAGGTTGAGGGGACAGAGCCAACCACAGTGGGTTTGGGGTACCCTCTGGGCAGCAGCAGCAGGACACAACTGCAAAGGTAGTTGCTTGCTCACTGACCCAAGAAATAGGAAGCAGCTTTGAGCTGGGATGGGGTGACATGGGGGCAACAGACATGATACACAGACAGTCTCTGGCTATAAGAGATAGAAGCTTTCCCATTTGACTACCACATTTTCTCCTACAATAGATTTTACAGGCTATGCTTATGGGATAGAGTAAGGTTGCCATGATCTGAAGAGGGAGGGTTTTTCATTGTCCTCCTATATGAAATGGCCAAACAGAAAAGAGAAAAAAAAAAGAGATAGAAGCCTCACCCCAAAAGAGTAAGATGGAAAAGGGGATTTGTGGGAAGAGCTCCAGTAGGGCAGATTTCAGGTGTGGCTTGCTCAAGTGTCAGTTCTGCTTCTCAGGGATCCCTTGGCTATGCTGTCCTCTAGACCCACACTATGCTCCGGGCTGCACCCCCAACTGTACCTCTCACCCCAGCTGTCCATCAACCACCTTGAGCCCTGTCCTCCCTGGAGCAGGCCATAACAACCTGGCCGGCCTAGGCTCTGCCCGTTTCTGATCAGCAGGGACAAGTCTGGTGACAGATCCACTGTTGCAGGTGGGAGAGACAGATGGGGAAGGAGCAGGGCCACTCATCAGTGCAGCAGGTACCTCTAGAGGTTTCTCACGATGGGGAGAGAAAGGGGAGTATAGAGAGCAGTTAGGAGTTTGGGTGCAGGGTGGATGGTGGGGCCCACAGGAAGGGGCAGAAGGTGGGAAGATGGGGACGGGGTGGGACTCATAAAGGAGAGCAGAGTGATGTCCTTGGGGCAGGTGCCCTGGTTCCAGAGGGTCCAGTGTGGGTGTTTGGTGGCAGGAGCTGGGCACAGGAGCATGTGTCCTAGGTTGTGGCAAGGACTGGGAGCTTCACTAGTCACACTTGTGACTCAATTACATACAGACATAGGATATGATCACCAGAGAAAGAAAACCAATGGCTTGGTTGACTCTCAGAAAATTCTAGATACCACCCCTGAGGATGAGGGAGCCAACAAGGCAGTACCTGGGCTGATGGGAAGGAATTGGAAGTAGCAGCCCTGAAGCTGTGAGTCGTCCATCACCAGATGACACCAATGGACCAATCACCAACTGAAGCCACAAAGTCCTACAACCCTCAAGGTGCAGAGCTCTAGGCAGTTCATGCGGCCCCACCCATGCCCACTTTTATGGAGACCTGGTGCTAGTGACCAATGATTTTCTCTGGCCACCACCTTGCAGGAGCTACTCCATGTGTGTCCACAGATCACTGCCTCACCAGCCCATCTGCCAGGAGGGGGTCTTCGTGTGGCTCACCGAGGGAGGTACATTTTGGAAGCTGTTGCTGAAGTCTCTCCTGAGCCTCCAGGACCCAAGGATGCAGAATATAAGGCTCTGGGATGGCCAGGACAACATCTAGGAGGGAAACCCATTGGAGGGCCAGTAAAGGGTGCACAAATGTCCCACATTGGGCATAGGCAGCAAGAGAGAAATCTGAGTAAGTGTAGTTTCCAGGCCAGCAGCTGGGCAGAGGTCAGCATGGGAAGGCTGAGGCCTGGCCTCCTCCCACAGTATCCTGGCCAGAGGTTAGGGTGTCTTGGAAGTGAGACAAAGTTCCAGAGGCTGGAGACTGAGCTACAGGGGTGCTGGTGGGCTGCAGTTGGCCCACAGCTTGACACCTCTGTGGCCCTCTGCTGCTCTCTGCTGTCTGCCTCAGTCACTGCAGGCCTGGCCCTCTAGAGAGCAGCACTACCTACCTGCTCTAGCCCACCTGCTGGCTCAGGTCAGAGCCCAAAGGATTTGAATTCCATTTGAGGGTTTCTGCAGGGTAGGGGTGGGGGAGACATGCTGACTTCTGTGCCTCTCTATCAGGCAGCCTGGGGTTCCAGGGCTAAACAGAAAAGATGGGCTCAGAGGGGCTGAGCTCCTATCCAAGGCCAAGGCTAGCAAAATACTCCTCACCAGGGGAGAGAGCAACAGGAAGATCCCTTGCATGGCCATGGCCCAGGGGACAGGACTCCACATCCAAGTGCCCCACTGAAGCCCAATCCCCATTCTGGCATTTGCCCCCAAGCTCACCATCTGCTCCCTGCCTTCTGCCTCACACTACCCTGAACAGTGACCTCTGCACATTCCCTCCTACTAAGGACTTGTTATCTGGATCCAGAGGAAGTTCCTTAATGGTGCACACTCTCTGTGTGCCACAGGACTGTGAACATTAAAAATGAATCTCATCCATCTTAGTGGCATTTAATACATACAGTTAAAATCAGGCAGTCCAGTCCAGAAGGTAAGATTGACACCAGGGACATGGCCAGACTCAGCCACATGTGGCCTCCTGGGCCCCCAGAAAGTGGGGGATGCTCCAGATGGGCTGGGCTGAGCATGGCAAGGACATGGGGAGGCCAGACCCAAAAGAGAGGAATATAAAGAGGTAGGGATTGGGGTGGACAGGGACTGAGAAGACTGAGGCCTCAGGGAAGCCAGGACTGAAGATGACAGTCCAGCACTACCTTGAGCTGAGCCTGGGCTGTGGGTGGCCTTGCTGTTGTCAGAAAGCCCCGCACAGCTGAGCTGGCTCCTATTGGCTTTTCTACACCTTCTACAGATGCCATCCCTGGTGCCAGAGCTGAGCTGGGCTGGACTCCATAAAGGGCTCAGTGGAGACAGTGCTGAAGGTAAGAAGCTTGCTGGGCATGGTGGTGCATGTCTATAATCCCAGCATTCAGGAGGTCAAGGAAGGAGAATCATTATGAGTTCAAGACCAGCCTGGGCTATAAAGTGAGCTCAAGGCCAGCCTGAACTACACAGTGAGATCCTGTCTCAAAATGATAAAAAATAGAGAAAGACAGAGAGAGAGAGAGAGAGAGAGAGAGAGAGAGAGAGAGAGAGAGAGAGAGAGAGAGACTCCCTCCTGGCTTCTTCCCTTTCAGAATGTCACCCAGAACCAGCCCTGCTCCTTTGTAGGAAGTGCTCAGTGTGTCTCCCTTGCTGGCTTCTGGTAGGGACAAGTGCAGAAATCTTCTGGTTTGGTCTCACCCTCCCTCTCATACCACTGAAAGCTATGTGTCCAGTATGGCTGTTGGGGGTCTACAGAACCCTCCCTGCCACTGGGCCTGTTCCAGGCTATCCTAGGGCCTGTTTTTAGATATTTAGGCTCTGTGAGGATATAGATAGGTATGTAGAAGGAGCACCACAAATGTGAAAACAGGGCAGGTGAGAATTTCCACCAAAAAAAGGAGAACATGACTAGTGAAGGGGAAGCAAGGGCCAGGGCAAATACATCAGGGAGAATTTTAAATGAAGTACAGGTTAAGGCAGAGCGGTATACCATGACAAGTCATCTCAGGTGGGTATACATGTGTGAAAGTGGAAAACATAATTTCCATGCAGGGTGGTGGGTTTATATCACACACACACACACACACACACACACACACACACACACACGCACACCAGGACCAGTGTCCCACATGTACATGAGCTTGTGCACATATCTGTGTGTGTACGCATCTGTATTTGTGCACACAGCATGCTTATTGACGTGTGCATCATGTCAAAGAAAAGGGACTGCAGAGACACAACCTCAGGGAATCCTCCCTGCCTTCTTCCTGGAGTGCTGAATTTCAAAGTAGGTGATCGTCTGCATCACTTTCTCCATATTCGCCACCACATCCACTGAAGCACACATTAGCTTTGTTACTAGGAAGGAAACAAAGTGTTTTCAAAGCGTTAGACAGAGTTCTGAGCATGCAAAGGCCACTGGGAGGCTGAGGGGGAGGGCTGGGAGATTTAGTTGGTGGGAAGGTGACCACACTGGGGCCGAGGGACAGTGACAGGACTTCGCTTTATGCACTTAGCTTTCAAGTTTTATTTACTTTTAACTGACATATAATAATTATGTGTATGTCTGGGGTCAATATGATGTTTTGATGCATGTACACACTGCAATGATCAAATCAGAGTAAACAGCATATATATCACCTCAACCATTTATCATTTCTTTGCAGGGAAAGCACTTGAAATTTTCTCTTCCAGCTATTTTGAACTTTTCACTACAATATGCTAACCTCAGTCACCCTACTGTGCAACATCAGAACCTATTCTTCCTAACTGTAACTAGTACCTGTTGGCTAATCTCTCCCAGTTCCCCCCTCCCTTACCGCTCACTGTGATAAACACCATGCTTCACTCTACTCCAATGATATCAATTTTTTAGCTTCTATATATGAGTGAGGTCATGTAACACTTGTCGTTCTATATCTGGCTTACATTCCTTAACATTATGTCCTCCAGTTTCATCCAAGTAATTACAAATGAGAGAATTTCACTCTTTTTGGGTAGCCAAATAGTATTCCATTGTATGCACATTTTCTCTAACCATTTACTCATGGGTGAACTCATAGGTTGATTCTCTATCTTGGTCATTGTAGATAATGCTGCAATAAACATGGAAATGCAGATGTCTTTTTGACACACTGATTTCACATCTTTTGGACACAGACCCAGTAGCAGAATTGCTGGATCTAAAATTCCTCTGGAAAAACAAAGCATCCAAAATAGCCAAAGCAATCTTGAGCAAAAAGTTAAAAGCTGGAAGCATCATACTGTCTGATTTCAAAATATACTATAAAGTTATAGTAGCCAAACCAGCATAAAACCAGTGCTGGCATAAAAACAGACACGCAGGCCAAACAGAATTGAGAGCCTAGAAATAAATTCATACATTTACAGCCAACCAATTTCCAACAAAGTTGCCAAGAACACATTGGGAAAAGGACAGACTTCAAGAAGTGGGCCTGGAAACTTGGATACCCAAGGCTCCATTCTGGAACTGGATGCTTGTACACGCCATCTCTCCACAGACAGCCATGCTTCTGGGTGAGCCTGCCCCTCGAGGCCCCCTCCTAGGTGACTGCCTTATGGCTTTGCAGGTAGGAGCAGGGGACCCCATTCTGCCATTCACCTCAGCCTCTCCAGACCAATAGTTACTCCATGCTCTCAGGAGCTTCCCTGGAGTGGGCATCCTTCATACCATAATGCAGGCTCAGGTCCCCAGCAATAGCACAGGGACACCCCAGTGTCATGTTCTCTTGCTTCGTCTCCTCCAGCTGGAAGCATCCGGGAGGGCAGGCATCCTGGCTCTCCTGCCCTTGCTTCCTCCTGGTTTCTTCCTCTTGGTTCTCTAGTTCTTGTGGCAGGTGCACACTGACCTTCCTTCTGTTGGAGGCTTCTCTGCCAAGATCCCCCAGCTCCCCGCCCCACTCATATATGCATGTGGGTTTAAACACTTATCAGAGGCAGAGAAGACCCCATATGCATTCCATAAACAGAGTCTGCCACAGCCCAAAACCATTTCTCAGACCAACCCTGCAAGGTAGCTTCCTCTTAGGGGATGCAGAGGCCCAGTGTCACTGCAGACAATGGCTGTCAGCACCTGGGAGTCTGAGTTGCAGCCTCCCCAGCACAATTAACAGGATGCTCAGGAGGATGTCTGCCCCCCACATGTGCTCACAGGGCTGGAGAGGCCAAAGTCAGCATTGACCAGCACCTGGTGGGACAGCAAGTACCACCGTAAAGCCTGGCCACAGCAAGGGTAAGAAATCAATGCTGAGAAGGACTAACTGCAAGCACACTGGGAGATCAGGACAAGGGCAACCCTGGGCTCCACATGCCAGAAGCAGTTCCTCCCATCAGGCTCCCAACATCACTTACTCAGAGCTGCTGCAAGGAAGAAACAGAAATCTTGGATGGCTCTAGAGACACCTCTGGCCAGCACCACCCAGGCCCAGCCAAACAAATCTCAGACAGCCCAGCTCTAAGAACACCCGCTACTCCTCTTCCAGGAGAGGCAGGACCTGTCTCTGCTGAATCCTGATTGTTACACATTTCAAAATAAACTATAGGGTTATTTCGTGGTGTTATTGCTTTTGTAAGAAATGACAGGGGCTCTCTATAAAAAGAGCAATCGATGCAAAAACATTACTGTGAAGATGAAGGTTCATCCTGAGTCTGCTTTCCTTGGTTCCTATGACTCCCTCACCCCCACCTCCCACCCCCACTCCCCAACCCTGAGCCAAGCCTGACCTGGGCGTTCAGGCAGCCTGGTCCATATGTACCCATGTTGCTAGCCTTCAGGTAGCTGTCCATCTGAGCACATGGTGGGAACCTCATGGGATACCTCATGGTGCTCTAAGCCCATGATACACATTTAAAAAAACTCCTGAGTCTTTCATATCAGGTGCTTTGGCTCTGGCAGCTGCCTAGAAGATCAGAGGTTTGGGGCTCAGAGAGAACATACCACCCAGAGCCCAGCATGTCAACCCAGGGAACCAGGCTCTGAACTACTGGCTAAAACCTCTGCTGAAATGCCTCCCATACTGTCCTCAGGAGATGGCCCATGTAGGAGCGGCTCAGCGACTACAGGAGAAAGGACCTTTCCATTATGATGTGTGCAGTCTCCATCTGTCCCAACCCCCCAACAAGGGATCTCATCCCTGAATGCAACTGCGTTAGTTCTTAGTGTCCTGATATACCACAAGGGAGTCCCCGACTGCTTCCTAAACTCAGGCCCCAGAAGAGGCTGGGGGTGGCACACCCCCTTTGGGAGCTGGGAGTGACGGGGGCCCACCATTGCCCAGGCCCCTCCCTAGGCTGCAAGAGGGAGAAGAAACGTGCAATGTCCATGAAAAAGAAGCAGAGGCTGCCAGCTGCTCGCAGGACACTTCTGTAGCTGGAAAGGGGCAGACTTGAGGATGTGTTCAGCTGGTAGAGCAGAGGTGCTGGCCGTGCCTTCTTGGGCCAAAGTCTCTGTGAACTATGGACTGCCCTTGTGTCTTCTGTACCTCTTTGATCTCATCTCAGCTGCACCCTCCACTGGAAGATCCCAGCTCCTGAGTGGGGACCTGGGGACCTTGGGCTGGATGGAAACAAAAATTTAGGCCAGGCTAGGCCCTGAGGTCTGTGAACAAGCTCACTAATTCACATCACAAACCTCCCACCTAGAGACAGAGATGGTTGTGGCTAAGGAGCTGGGTAGCTCTTGTCTGGTGAGACACCTGGCAGGGACAGGGCCATTCCACCTTTGCCCAAAGCTGGCAAAGGCTTGTTTGTATTACCCTGGGTCAGGCTGACTCTAGGCCTCAGCCAGAAGGCACTGCTCAGTCTTTTCTTTTTTTTTTTTTTATAAGAGTACTATTTAAGCATGTAAAACCATCCTTCTGCTCTCACAGAAATCACAAATGTTTCTTGGGCTAAAAAGCTCAAAGTAGACAGAAATATATGAAGTAACAAGTCCTAATTCTGACTACCCTCCTGGGAAATCCTTGTTGATCCACCCCCCCACAGCAGCCATAGACAGTGCTACCCCTAAAACTTTGGGGGAGATGCCAAGTGAGTCTCATGGAATGTCCAGGCCCTACTCCTTGAGGGGGTCCAGGTTGTCCCCTGGCTTATCCAGATACATACAAGGACTTAAATGGGCTAGAGCAGAGAAGATATGGTCAGGTAGGAGGAACAGACTACCTTGGGCTGTTGGTTCAGTGTTGCTGAGCATCCTGTCTCCTGGTTGGAGCTAAAGGAGCCTAGGTGGCATATCCTCTGACATCTCACCTAGGTTTGAATGGACCGGGTCCTATGAAATGTGTGTGTGAGTAGGTGCATCCCAGGGAGCAGCTGCAGGGAGACCAAAGCAGCCGCTGGAAAGAAAGGGTCCTTCCCCTGAGATTCTGCCCAGGATTTGTCACCCCTCTTGGTGAGGTCTCTGGGACCTACCACTTCTACCCCACCTCCAACAGGATCACCAGCCACCCTGCTGCAGGAAGGCTTTGGAGGGCAGAGCCACATCATGGCCACCAGGACTGATGCCAGCAGGGACGTCCCCTCCAAAATAGGCCAGCTCCTATCTGTAACCTGCTCTTTTCAATTCTGCTTCAGTCTCCCCAAGGTAACAGCCAGATTTCCCTAGGGTTTGCTCTCAGCCTGCTGGGAGAACGCATCTCTTGAGGCTTTTTTGTAGCATCTCCGGTCCCCAACATAGGCAGTGATGTCACAGCTCAGGTGTACTGGGCGCTGCGTGAAAGTCAGATCTTGGGTGGCACAAGTTCACTTAATCTTGCCAACCACCCCAGGGGGGTGGGTATTAGTCCCCTTCTTTCCCCACAGAGGAAGTCCCAAACACTGTCTGAACTGGTAACTTTCCTCTGCAGTTCATGTGCTCCTTTGTTGAGCTATGGCTAGGACACAACAATAGGGGTTAGTACTGAGGTGAATATCATGTTATCGTGATCTTCCCCTCTTGCTACCCTGTTGCGTCCAATAAAGACCTCTTGTACCCCAAGCCTGTTTCCTCTCCACACAGAGAATTCCCTTCATCAACCACAGAGATGTATTGGATTAATAACACAGTACTCCTAGTTACTGCTGACAGATCAGGCCCACAATCTCCCAAATGAGTGGATGGTGAAGGCTTAAATAAATGAGACAAATGACATGATGTTAAGGTTCCAGGAGGATTCTAAACCTCTCAGATATTTTCTAGGGTTTAGAACCAACAGGGATGCCCATATTCATTAGTTTTTCAAGCAAAGGCATCTGGGCAGGACTTGGTGATCCCTGAAAGGACTTCTCCAAATAATACATATGTTAATGTAGGAGAATGCTATTATCTCTAGGAAGGCCTTCACCACAGGAATGGGAAGTCCGGCTACAGTCTCCTTTCAGTTAATTGGCATTGGAACCAAAGGTTCTGAGCTGTGGCCTTATCTAGTCCTTTCCCACTTCACCCGCCAATACAGGCCTCAGTGGGGACCAGTGACTCATAGAGGGTCACTTACTATGAGTCCACTGCACATCTCCCCACAAGAGCCGAAGCCTCCAGCAAACTCACATGTAAACAGGAAAAAGCAACTGGTTAGCATAAATCCTGCTCAGAGCCACTTCATAGTGGTCTCCTCAGAGAAGCACATGCTCATCCAGCCTCCTGTCATCCCTGCCCTCCCACAGCCTGGAGCCTCAGTTCCTTTCAGCTGTGCCTGTGCTGGACTCCCACCATCCTCCACGCTAGCCTATGGGCTACAGGAAGAAGCTGGCCACCTTGAGTGGGGAGCAGGAATGGGCTAGCACCCACCTGACACAGGTAAAACATCTCTGAGGACTGTGACCTTGGCTTTACATCTTACTTTGATGTGGGAGCAAGTTTTGTCTCTCTTTGAGCCTCAGTTTCCACCCCATAAAATAAAACAGTTAGCTGTAGCTCCTGTCTGGGAAAGTTGTAAACGTTATCAGCAGTCAGAGTATATCCTGATTTTACAAGGAAAGAATCTAGAGGAGAAATTTAGATACTTTTCCTCATACACATATTGAAAGTAATTATATGAAGTGACAAAGCGTGATGGCATCCACATAAACATAGCGGCGTGCTCTGGGATCCAGTAGGCAATCTTAACCTAACGAAATGCAATCATATTTTACTAGCTCTGAAATAAAAGAATAAAATGACATAGCTAAATAGAACTCGAGTAGGATGTATGATCGCTGGCACAGAGTGGATAACGGGATAACGTGCTGATGAGGGGATTTACAACGTGCAGAGGAAGCAAATATAGGCCTCAGTTTGGTGCAGGCAGATAACAGGAAGACAAGCCCCAAATTAAACAAATGTGAATGAATTCCTCTGCGTGCAGACAGAGCACATATATCAGTAGAAGTGGGTACAGAGCAAGCAGCAAAATGCCACAAATCAGAATGTGTAGAGCAGGAAGCCATGACTCAGGCAGACAGACAAATATCTCAGGAAATATAGGCAAGAGGCACATGGCAAGAGAATAATTTGACAGAGCTCTAATGTCATGCTCAACCATGCTTGTCTGCCCACTGGGGGCTGTTAGGGTCCTAAGGTGGCTGGCCAGCAGCACAGTGGCCATCTAAATTCTGTCCCCTGACTGTTTCCTCCTTGCAGCCCTGATTGTTCCGGTGACTGGCTCAGCCTGGGCGGGGAAGTGAGTATCAGCAGTGGGGCCCTCATTGTATGCCCAAGACTGGTTTTCAGATCTGCCTCAGTCTTGGGAACTGGAAGACAGTAGCCCCTCCTTCCACCCCAGGGCTCACCTCCACCAGGTTTCCTTTCAGAAGGACCTGACTCCTGACTCCTGAATCTCTGATCACGTGGCTATCTTTATTCCAAAGTAAGTCAGTGGCTGGCATTACAGGAGCCAAGGATTCCTGGCAGAGGGCGATCCAGTTTCTTAGTTTGAGCCTTTGCTTTAAAAAAAAAAAAAATTAGGGTCAGGGATATAACTTAGCAGCACAGCACCTGCATGACAAAAACAAGGTTCTGAGTTCAATTCCTGGCACAAAAAATAAAGGGTAAACTGCTTTGTTGAAAGACAAATGATACATCAAACAAAATTCTCTCAATTTCAAGGACACAATTGAGCACTTTTTATTGTACATGCATTCCTCCAGATCCATGGATTTGTGCATTCGACAAACTAAAGATCTGAGTAAGAAAGAGCTGTGCCTGTGGCTTGCCACTGGTCGCTTGCCTTTGCTGACCTTTGCCTGCCGTGAACTGTTTCTCCTCTACGACTCCCCTCTGCCATACCTCCCTGCCTTGGAGCCAGCCAGCAATGGACTGAAACCTCTACAAACAGTGAGCTAAATAACCTCTTCCTCCTTTAACTTGAGGTGGCAGGTATTTTGTCTTTATGATAAGAAAAGTAACTTAGATAGGATGTATGTAAATTCTATGCATATAGGGGATTTGAGCACCTGCCAACTTTGGTATTCACGAAGTGTTCTCCAGGATGAGGGGAGGACTCTATTCACAAGACTGGGCAAACATTGTTGCTATCTAGTGCCAGAATATTCTCCTACCTGGAAAAAACTCGACACTCATTAGCCATCACTTCCATTCCTCCCAGACCCTCATTTGCAGGCAACAATCTGCTCTATGGATTTGCATCTATGAGATTTCTCTGTGGATTTCTCTATTCTTATCACTTCACATATTGTACATGGAATCATACACCAGGTGGCCTCTTCATAATATTTTTGAAGATCATCCATGCCATGACACCTTCAAGGTTCATTGATTTATTCCTCTGTTATGGCTGAATAATGTTTGGCAATATGGATGGACCACATTCTATTTATCCATTTGTTCACTGACAGACATCTGAGTTGTTTACATATTTTGACGACTGTGAATAATGCTGCTATCAACCTCAAATAAGAGCCACTATCCCCATAGCTACTTGAGCTAGGCAGAGGGGAGGGGGATGATAACTATTCCTGTAAAAGTAGCTATTGACTAATATTGACTAAAATTGTAGAGCTTCTTCATCAAGCTGGACCCTGGATGCTGTAAGTGGTCTATTAGATTCTAGAGTTCCAAAGTACAGTTGTCCCTTGGTACCTACAGGGTACAAGAATCTATGGATACTTAAATCCCTTACATAAAGTGGCAGAGTATTTGCATATAACCAGTGCAGATCCTCCCATGGATTTTTAGATCACCTTCAGATTACTTATGAGAACTAATACAATGTCAGGGCTATGTAAATAGTTGTTCTACTGCATTATTTAGGGAATCATGACAAGAAAAATAATGTATTCATTGGGACAGCCAGACAGCTCAGTGGATTAAAGTGCCTGCTCAGGCAGACGCAGGGACCAGAGTTCAATCACCAGTGTGGTGCACTGAGACGACAATTGAGACTGGGTGTGGTGTGACACGCCTGTAATCCCAGAGTTTGGGAGGCTAAAAACAAAAGGATCACTAATTGTGTAGTGAGACCCTGTAGATCCTGCACTAAATACATTTTTAAAAATGTGTTTGTGGTTAGTATGCTTTTTCCCAAATATTGTGTTTATCCTGGGTTGGCTGAAAACTGTTCATTTTAGTCCAATGTTGTCCAAAGCGGGGTTAGGTTTCTGGGGCTTCCTACTCTACCATCTTCCCTGGTGTCCCTCTTGAACACTGTTACTGAGCCACAAGCTAGAGAGTGAAAGTTTTATTTTAAGACAGGAGGCAAGACATCCAGTGTGACTCTCCCACCAGCATGAGGCAGGACTGAGAACACTTTTGGGGATCATTCCCAATGGCTGAAGTGCTAGAGACAGTCCGGGCGCCACCAATGACCACCGTGTGACCAAGACCACCATGTCTGTGAGCTTTGCCCCATAGGCCCCTCTGGATTGTTCCAGGCACTTTGGCTTAGGAGTCTGAACAGGAATGGAGAAGTCTAAGCTCTTAGCCCGAGCGGTCCTGAATGTGCATGGGGAGGCCATGTAAGGCTGTGTGCTGACCTGGAATCATTTCACATGCTCAATCTTTGTGTGATATGGATGGCTGTCAGTCTCCTCCTTTATACTGCAGTGGGTGGTAACACAGCTGGTGAGGCCAAATGATCCCCTCTTTCCTGTCTCTAATACAGTACATTGGAGTGGGGTTTCTGGGGTGGGGCAGGATCACAGAGAAAAAAGTTGACCATAGTGCAGCTCCTGCTGGGGAGAGTTAGGGCCAAAGTCAAGGTCAGTTCTTTCCACCTCAAGCATGGCTCCAATATTAACTGGCATGCGCACCTGCCCACACTGTGCTCCTTTTCCTGGCATAGGGTAACTGGGTAGAGGAAGTTGGGATGCAGTTATAGTAATAAGAAAGAGATGCTCTTAGAGAAGGCAGCCCAAGCTGGTTTGGCATGGCTATAAGAAGAGAGGACATGACATCTTCATGGGTGTGTCTGAGAGAAAGCAGAAGCAAAGCCACTGGGAAGCCAATGGCCCCTGCCCGAGCCCTACATGCAGAGGGTCCCGTCTAACTCAGGCCTGTGGGCCCTCAGGCTACTAGACAAGGTCAGATGTAGTCTAGATGATTTCTGGAAGTTGTGTGTTGAATCCACAGTTGTTAGCCTAGGCCAGAAGTGGTGAACCTATAGCATACATGTGCAGTGGACTGCTCGTATCACTGAAATCTCTTATTCATCACTGACCTAGACTAATCGGTTTCCATAGTATAGTGGTTATGTTCACTTCACACTAACCTAGAACATGGAATCAAACTTCCTGTATCATCTTCCTTCCTCAAGGTGTTAGCAAATGTAGCTGGGATACAGCAGTCAGCCATAGCAACAAGTGCAAGAAGGCAGAGTTGCAGCCAAGTAGGTGCTCAGACTGCCCTCAGTGTTGAGGAAGGCATATGGAGGAGGAGCCTGTCAAGCTGAGCTTAAGAAGGAAAAGAAAATCCAGGGCCAGAGTGAGGGACAGACTGTAAGAGTGGCGTGCCCACAACCTGGAGCTCAGAGAAGGGGCAAGAGGGACATGGGGGGGGGGGGTGTGGGCAG
>PVKN010018446.1:0-16844 GCA_004027915.1 Capromys pilorides
TTTTTTAAAATGAAAATTATGAAAGGGTTCTAATTTTTTGTTTGTTTGTTTTTAGAGGTGGGTTCTATTATGTCCACACCAGCTTTGAACTGGAATTCTGCCTCAGGCTCCTGAGTAGATGAGATTACTGTACTGTGTTACAAGAAGGATTTTAAACAATTAGAGTGGTCAGAGCAAACATTTATATCCTTGGTTTTTAGTTGCAAAATGAGTGTAAAGTTATTGCATTTTTTCTTTGGTGTAATTTGTAAATACATTTCCTAATATAAAAAATGTTTTCCTTAACTTTTTTTTTTGAGATGAAACCTTGGTATGTGATTCAAACTGACCTTCAAATTATTATGTAGCCAAGACTGGCCTTGTCCTCTTGTCTTAGCCTCCTCAGTGCTGGGATTCCTCCATTCCTGGCCTTATTTATTTATTTTTAATAAGAATAAAATCTTTTTTTGTCTTTTTGAGACAGGGTCTCACTATGCAGTTCAGGCTGGCCTCGAACGCACTTTTGTAGCCTAGGCTGGTCTCGAACCACTGATCCTGCTGCCTCAGCCTTCCAAGTGCTGAGATTACAGGCTTGCGCCCGGCTAAGAATAAAAACATTTAAGGTGCCTTTTCCCCAAAATCAGTGAAAGAAAGTGTTATATTAGGGTATTTTTCAGTGTTAGATTTTAAATATTAGATAGTTGTACTGTACTAAAATATTAGTGCTCTGTATCTTCTTAAACCTTTTGTTTATTTGTTTATATATTTAGTACAGGATCTACAGAGTCTCACAACACAGGCCTAACTCTAGTGATTTTCCTGTTTTCAGCCTCTCAGGTGCTAGGATTACAGATTCGTGTCACCACACTCAGTCTCAATTGCCTCTCAGTGCACTTTGAGGTCAGGGCCAGCACAGCATGACAGCCTGCGATCAAACCCTGCTCCCTGCATCTTAAAATTGTTTTTAGAAAGAAGGTTAAAAAGTTTTATTCTAGTTAAAATGATTCATGTTCACTATGAATAAAATAAAAACTAAAGTCAACCATAAAGAGATAAAAATGAAAGTCTATAAAATATTTAAGGAAGCCATTTAGGTCATTAGAACCCAGAGCTTTTGGGTTGATCTGTATATCTAGCCTGCCCTTCCAATGACTTCATTGTTATTTTGAGAGGTTTTGTTCCGTTGGCCTGATTGGGGTCAAATTTGGCATCGTGCTGGGCATGGTGGCACACACCTGGTATCCCAGCAATCAGGAGGCTGGGGCAAGAGCATTTGTTGCAAGTTTGAGCCAGCTTGGGCTACACAGTGAGCTCAAGGACAGCCCAAACTACACAGCAAGACTGTCAAAAAGACTACAAAACAAAACCCCAAAAACCTTGTCATCCTTCTTCCTTAGTCTTCCAGAGTGCTAGGATTATAGACGTGGCTGATAATGCTCAGGTTGTTTTGGGTCTTCAATTTTTTAAAAAAATATAGACAAATGACACAGCAATATATTTAAACCATTTAAAAGAGTATAGTTTAGGAGTAATGGGTATATTCACAGTTGTGCAACATCTCTAAAACTTCTCTCAGTTTGTAACTGAAGTACTATTTCTAGATACCCTGGTTCTGCCTCTGGCACCCTACTGTATTATTTCTGTAAATCTCACTACTCCAGATAGCTCATATTGATGAAGTTATATAAAATTTTTCTTTTATTTGTCTGGCTTATTTCACTTAATGTTTTCATGATTCATCTGCACTGTAGCATGTGACAGGATTTCCTTCCAAGATTGAATCGGATTCCATTGTTGGTATATGCCACATTTTCTTTAATCTGTTTATCATTAGACGTTTGGGTTGTTTCCATCTTGGGTGACTGGATAAGGGAGCAAGGAATATGAATGTACAAATATTTGAGATCTTGTTTGGATTTTGTTTAGACATATCTTTATCTTTTGGTAGATACAGGTAATAGTACTTTAAGAGAAATATTTACTTCTAGAAGCCCTTAAATAAGGGAAATTAGTGCATTTCACTTATCTGTTGCTGTGAATCACCTCAAAACTGATTGGTTATTATGATTTTGTGGGTTAAACTGAATGTCGGCTGGAACAACTCAGGTTCCTATATGTCTGGCTCTGGGAGCTCAGTGAGGCAGTCAGTTGGGAATTTATTTTTTTAATTTTTTAGGAAAAGGTCTACAGGGTGCTTAGGGTCTGCCTCAGTTACTCTTCTCTCATTGCTGGGACAGATACCCGACATGCAAGCTTAGGGAAGGAAAGGTTTATTTAGCTCAGTTGCTGGAGGTTTCAGGACACTGGAGGAGAGGCTGGGGTGCCGCCATGTCCAGGATGATTCACTCGGTCCCTCCAAGAAAGGCCACCAGGCCTGGGAGGCAGGGGAAGAAGGAGGTGCATGCTGTCAGTTTAACGGTTGGCACCGCCCTGGTCCTGACAACGCTTTGGGGGACAACTAGATACAAACCATAACAGGATCTCACTTTTAGATCAGACTCCTAGTGATGTGTGTCTTTACAGCCTCCCAAGAGCTGGGATTATGGGCAGGCCTGCGCCACCACACCCAGTCTCAATTGCATCTAAACGTGCCCTGGGGTGGGGCCTGAATGCAGGCCAGTGCACCTTCTCTGGCACTTTAATCCACTGAGCTATGTGGGCGGCCCTTCTCAAGTCTTTTCGAGGCAAGGTCTCCCTATGCAATTCAGGCTGGCCTTGAACTCACAGTGATCCTCCTGCCAGGGCCTTTCAAGCCTTAATTCAAGTCTTTATTAAGCCTTCATATGTGTCATGTGTTTTAGTGTCCGGTCAAAGCTAGTCACACAGCAGAGCCTAGCCTGAGTCACAGTGACTTAAGGGCTTGAATTATGAGGAGAGTGTAGTTCTGGGGTTCAGTGGAGGCCACCGAGGGAGCAGTCTGCCATACTTGGAGAGAAGGCGTGTTTTATTTTATTTATATGTTTAGTACAGGATCTACAGGGTCTCACTAAGTAGATCAGACTTGTAGTGATCCTCCCGTTTTCAGCCTCCCAAGCACTGGAGTTATGCCTTGGGCCACCATGCCCAGTCTGTTCTCTCAGCATTCCCCGGAGGCAGGGCCACCATGCCTATTGCAGGCAGCGCTTTAATCCGCCGAGCTGTTTGGCCGACCCAGCACAGTAAAATTTGATGAAGACATTAAAATTCAACCAATTGGACTCTAAACTCAATGAGAGTATAAAATAGAAATGTTCACAGATTCATGTTCAGTGTTAGAATATAGAAAAATAGAAATTTCTCTATGTAATGTTTTTATTTGAAAATTATCTCCAGTATTTAATGTACAGTGTGTTTGTCTAGAAAATATACTTTCCAATTTCTTTACATTGTTGTTGTTGTGGTTTTTTTTTTTTTTTTTTTTTTTTGGCCAACTCCAGCCCACCATGAGGGTGGGGCTGGTACAGCATGTGGTGTCAGAAATCGAACCTCCTGTCTGCTGCACCTGCTTACGCTTGCCTAGGTAGGTGCTCTAGACTGCTGAGCTAACTTGCTGGCCCCCTTTACATTGCTGAAAGTTTGAAAAACTTATTTGCCATTGAATTTCTTTTCTTTTTTTTTTTTTTTTTAACTTTCATAATCTTACTGTTTATATTTGTAATATAGAATTACGTAGAATAGTTGCATTTGTTTCTATTTTTAACATTTTATAATTGAAGTATTGAACAAGTTTCTCAGTAGAATTTGGGCTTAGTAGTTTCCATAAATAGTTCCATACTAAGTGTTTGATGTTTCTTATGAAAGCAAAACATAAATGTTTTTCTTGTTGGTATACCCTACCCTATGTCAAATCCTTGATTATTAAAATTAACGAGAAAAATATTTTGTGCAGTCAAATTTTGTTGGCTCTAATTCTTCCAAGTGTAGGCTAATAAATACAGTTGTTGAAGTCAAGTTAATCTTAAAATTTTATGTATTTTTATGACACGAATTATAAGATAAAATGAACTTAATAGAATTTCTATAATTTTTATGGTTTTTGTGTTTCCTTCCTAGTGCATCTATCCCTTGGGCTCTAAATCACTTAGTAATTTAATTTCTCCTGATTCCGAAAATTGTCACACTCCAAATAAGCCTCGTAAAAGAAAGAACTTGGACACCAACTGTAAAGATGTATCTCTTTTAGCAAGTTCTAAAAAGACTAGAATTCATATTTTTACTGATGATAAACAAATTTTAAATGCTGAACATAATGAAGAAGTGTATAATGAAACCTCATCAGATTTATTGCCTGGTAGTCATCAGCATAATACAGTTAGGACAGCTGATTCTGTGGGACAGAATGAGACTTCAGAAGCTGACAATGTTGACGTGGCCACTGAAGACACTACTACAACTAATGTTTCTCGAACTGGGGCAATTTATTCTCAAAACGAAGAATGCACATCTGATTCTGAAACACCACGGGAGAGAACACATTCACTTTGCCAGACTTCATATGTCCAGTGGAGAAATGCTAATGCTCTCTGCTGGCTAGATTCAATCCTGTCAGTTTTGGTTCATTTGGAAGCCTTGAAGAACACTGTGACTGAGTTCTGTTCTAAGGACTCTGTGTTTTTGCAGTTGTTCAAAAAATATGATCAAGCAAATAAGCTCCTGTACCCCAGTGAGGTGGATGAAGTTAAAGGTCGGTATTAATGTATTGCTTCTTTCACAGGGTGAGGAGAAGATACTATCAGTAGTATCTGTTCTCTGTAAAGTCCTGGGGCCAGGGAGTCATGAGTTAACACTAATCAGAACATTGTAACTGACACGGAGACAGCTTTTTCCCTAAGAGGTTGTAGTTGTGCCTTAGCTTGTGAAGGTGATAGCAATCATCACAGCATTCTAGCAAAGTAAAATCTTAAGTTTTAACTGCTGAAAAGTGGACTAAAGTAAGCCAAAATTCCACCCCCAAATCTCACTATGACGAAGGATGTATTACTGTTCTTTTCTATAAAATAGGATACCCATGAAGCAGCGTTCCATCCCAAGAAGTATTAAAAAATTCCAGTTAATTCTACCTGTGTGTTCGTCTTATCTCCTACCCCCCTTACCCAGAGGTAATAATTATCTTGCATTAGATTATATCATTTTTTTTTCTTAACATGTATACTAAACAATGTATTGCAAGTATAGTTTTGAACTTTTTATAAAGGGCATTGTTCAATGTGTACTCTGGTACCTTTCCTTTTTGTAAGGTTCTGTGAAGCTACCAGTAGTTGTGGTTCAGTGATTTTCATTGCTGTATAATATTTGCATTTGGAAACTTCATTAATGCCATTTTCCCTCAGTATCTGTGGAAGATCAGTTCTAGGATCTCCCTTAAAATCCGAAGTCCAGGGATGCTCAAGTCCTTTGTATGCAATGCCATGATGTTTGTGTGGAACCTTTCTTTGTATGTTGTGCCATTTGCTTTAATCATCACCTCAAGTGCTGTGCAGATAGTTATTACATTATATAGGGAATAATGACAAGGAATTGTATGTGTTCCCTCTTCTGTAAAATGTGTGATCACCCCTGGGTGTCATCAGGTTATATCTTACTGCTTTGTGTGACTTTTAACATCCTCATTGGGTATTTTGTATTGCTGAATCGTTTCCTAGTTTGGAGCTTGTATTTTTGTTTTGAAAAGATCTTTATGTTTTTTTAAAAGATAAATTAATGATTGTGAATATTATTGTCTTCAAAGTAGTTGTTCAGGTTACAAGATATAATCATGCAAAATTAATGAATATAAAAATAATGAAACGGTATCTTTTTGAGTTACAAATTATAGTTTTCCTTTGGGGACTAATGTTAGTGACTTTTCAGAGAAATATTTTCCCACAATCAAGATGTGATTCACTGATATTTTCCCTGAAAAATCAGTTTTTTGTTTTTGATACTGAAATTTTATTTATTTTTTATTTTTTATGGGACCGGGATTCAAACTCACAACCTTGCACTTGCCCTGCAGGTGCTTGTGCCACAGAGCTATCTCCCCAGCCCATGATACTGAAATTTTAAATTAGGATTAGTGTTGTGTGGTGTGAAGGGAAGGAGCCATTCTTTCTTTGCATAGGCAGTTTTCTGCTCTTTTATCAGCAGATCTGCCATGCCACTTTCGTCATGTGCCAGCATTCTGTATATGTGCAGCTACCCCATGGCTCTCTGTTTTGTTTTCTAGGTCTCTGTCTGTACCACTGTTCATTATGGCTTCTTATTGAACTTTTTTTTTTTTTTGATGCCTTAGTACATTTCTTACCTGACCTTATTTGTGCTTTTTTTTCTTTTAATGACCGATGTACCATTACGCCAAGATTTTTTTATATATATATATTTTTTTGTTGTGGTTGTTTGCTTCATTGATGAATGAATTTAGAGACTTCACACTGAGCTACATCCCTAGCCCTTTTTATTTTCTATCTTATTTGAGATAAGGTTGATGAGTTGTTGCCTAGGCTGCACTTCAACTGCTGATCTTCCTAGAATTACAGGCTGATTGTAGCCGCTAGACTGGGCTCAAGTTTTCTTCACTTGACATTGTAGGTGTTACTCATGTCCCATCCTTTGTGTGCATCTTGCACATTACTGCCCTGTTACTATTCAATCTGCATACCACATTTTACTATTAAGAATTCACATCATGACAAATACCCATATATCTTTTGAATATAGTATGATTTATGTCCTAGAAAGGATGTTGAAACAGGAATGTCAGTGGACTTGCTCAATGGCTGTCCAGAATAGTTGTGCTAATTTTATTTGGAAACGGAGTGGGGATGCACGCCAGTAATGCCAGCCCTAGGGAGCCTGAAACAGGAGGATCACTACAAGTGTGAGCTGCATAGTGAGACCCTGTGTCAATAAACAAAATTTTTAAAAAATCTTTAAAAATAAAATTTGTTTTATTTTGAGATAAGGTCTCTTCACATTGCCCAAGTTGATCTCACACTTGTAGCCTTCTTGCCTCAACTTCTTGAGTAGTTGGGATTACAGTCATGTATACATTGCCTGCTACCCTTGGCTTTTCTTGTTTAAGTTTTCTGTAGTTCATAAACAGGTGACTGGCTCAGTTGATTATTGCAGAAAAGCAACATTAAATATTGGAATTAATTTTAGTTTTATATTTTTATTTTAACTTAACAATACATTACAGTTCTTACAATCTGGTAGCTGCCATTGAACCACCAATGGCATATGAATGAATATCCCTTCAGGTGGCTTTTTATTCATTTTATTAGGAAAAAAGATTGATAAATGACTAGATCCCTTTGTACCACCAGCAGGACAAGTCTCCTGTTGCATATACAAGTAGCTGGAGGCCAAGCTGGTAGGAATGTGTAAAGGTTTACTTCATGTTAAGGAGAATTCATGTATTTTACTTATTGAAACACATAAGCTGGGTGTGATCAGGTTGTATGGATTATTTATGAGATTTGAGTGAAAAGATCACTTTATATATTAAATATAACTATAGTCAAATGTATATGGAGTCTCTGTACAGAATAAATTTCCTATCGATCCTATTATGTTAAATTGTGAGAACTTTTACCCTAAAGAAGTGATCAAAAAAGCACAGGTGCATGCCCAGAAATCTAGTACTACAATATTTGTAATAATGAAAAAAGAACTTACATGTCCAGCAAAGGTGATTAATAATCATGTACTGTATTGGTCACAGTATAACAACTAGACTGCAGAGTGGTTAATGAAGCAAGTTTCTGTGAACAGAGCAGAATTTACAATTCTATAAAGATTGTGATGCACCCCCAATAGAGTGAAATATATCAAATGCTATTTTGGAAAAAAAATCATGACTTGATTAAAAATTTCTTAATAAATCTGTCTATTCCTATAACTTAACTAAGTTCAAAAAACTTTAGGCAAGCTGTAAGTGTTTAGATGTTGTTTCTACCGTAGGTAATAATAACATGTACAGAGATAGTTTTAAACTGATTCAGAGATGGGCAACATTTCTGAAAGGTAAACTATCGATTGATTATTCCTAGTGTGAAAATCCATGAATTACTCCCAGTTCTTAAAAGTCTTTGGCTAGCAACATGTCTAAAATACCCCAGCTCATGTGACAGGTCACAATCAAGAAGCAATATTGAGTGAAAATATAGTGTGACATTACTCTCAGGCTATATGTATATGAAACATAAATTGAGTTCCTATGTCTCACTCCGCAAATATCTCATTCCAAAATTTAAAAAAACCCTGCAATTGAAACACCAATGATCCTAACCTGTGTTTTAGTAGGCTGCTAATTTAATTGGCTATGAAATATTTTCACCAGTGTTTTACTTAGGTATCAGTGCTAATAATATGATGCTGATGACAGACATTGAAGGAATATATGACCTACCACAGGAGAAGAGTTAAAGACATTTTGTGTTTTGCTTTTTGTATAATTGTTTATAAAATTTATTTTGATAAGCTTTTACCCTTGTCACTTTTCTGTGGAAAGATACACATTGATGAGAAATTCATGTTGTTTTAGATGGAGATTGTAAAAAACTTACTTCAGAAATATTTGCAGAGGTAGAGGCCTGTCTGAATGAAGTCAGAGATGAAATTTTTACTAAACTTCAGCCCCAGCTTAGATGCACATTAGGTAAGTAATTAGTGACTTAACTCATCTGTACTGCATAAGAAAATGCATTGTTTCAGTACTTTGTTATTTAAGTTTTTTATTTTTTTTTTTAATTGCATCCGGGTGGAGGTGGCACGCCCGGGGTGTGGAGCCAGGGATTGAACTCAGGTCCTTGTACTTCCCAGGTTGGTGCTTATTCCTCTGATGATCATCAGAGGATCATGAATCATTTGGATGATCATCTGGTAGTGAAATTTAGTGATCAACCACAGGCCGACATTTGTTGTGAATATGCAGGCTGGTATTTTATGTGTCAGGAGAGGGTGTAATTCTCAGAGGAACTAAAGTAACACTTGAGGGGGTATACACCCTTGTATTCCTCCAAAACTTTCCCCAAGTAGGCTAATTCAGCATTTTCAACTTTGTACACTAAAGAACACATAGGTAGGAGCCAGGCGTAGTGGCACACACCTGTAGTCCTAGCAGTCAGGAGACCAAGGTAGGAGAATCACAACATAAGCAACGGTTAAAACTAAACAGAAAAAGCTAGGGAGGCAGTAACACCCACCACCACAACCACCCCCCCACACCAAAAAAAAAAACACCTTCACTTAGGAGGATTTAAAGTACCAGTGCTAGGGTCCCATACAAGTCAGAATTTCAGGGATAGGCCTCAGATAATGAGTAGGTTTTAGAAACTATGTGATTATCTTAGATGTGGACAAGATTGCAAGTCTCTGATCTTGAACCACCAAAGTAATTCTGCTTTTCTTATCAGTGACTATGAGAATGGACTTTGGGCTAGCAAGATAGCTCAGTGGACTAGGTGCCTGCTTAGGCAAGCGCAGGGACCTGGGTTTGACCCTTGATACCACATGTGAAGCCATCTCCACCCCAGGTGCTCTGAGCTACAGACTGAGTCTGGGTGTGGTGGTGCACACCTATAATCCCAGTGCTGGGGAGGCTGCAAACAGAAGGTTCACTATGAGTCCAAGCTGTGTAGTGAGACCCTTTTCTCTTAAAAAAGAGAAAAGAATGGACTTTGGTCAGTGGAATGTTGAGAGAGATGCTGATGACCTTCGGGGAAAGTGTTCTCACCCTAGAAAATGGAACAAGGATGAGACTTGCTTTGTCCTCTCAGTTTTGGCCTTTGGAAGCAGAGGGAAGTGAGGGAGTTAGAGTTCCTATATCTCTCTAAATTTTTTTTTGTGTTATGAAAAGGAGCACTAGGTTTTTTTTGGAGGGGGTTTATTTTGTTTTTTGTTTAGGGTCTACTGAAAGTCAAATCCAGGGTGCTTAAGCACTGAACCACATTCCCAGCCCTTTGTACTTCTGTTTTGAGACAGTTTCTTACTACTTGCCCAGTCTGGCCTGACCCTTGTGATCCGTACACCAGAGCCTCCTGAGTAGTTGGGATTACAGGCATGCGCCCAGCTTATACTGGTATTTTGTTTATTGAGAAGGATGTCTTTTTTTTTTTTTTTAAGTTCATTTTCCTTTTATCTTTGCATTAACTTTTCTATTAATATTATGTGGTACTTTCTGTTAGTAATTACCTATAATCAGTCATGTATAATACCTGTACCTTCTAGAATTTCTCTGCATAAGTAACTTCTGTTCAGGCACAGTTGCTCCAGAAGCAATTGCCTGACAGCTTTTTTTTTTTTTGTTCTTGTTATTAGAAATTTACCTTTGGTATGAGGACCTTGTGCTTGCCAGGCAGGACTGTACCACCAAGCTATATCCCCAGTCCTGTCAGCTTTGGCTTACTTGTCTGTCCTCTAGCTTCTCCTTTGTTTTTGGAAAGTGATTTTCCATATCCTGGATCTCTGGCACTGCCTCCTCTAAGTCTAAAACTGTTTTCTTACCATCAAGTGGGATCTCCAGTGAGATGAATAATTATTTTCTTTTTATCAAAGTATAATTTACATATAATAAAACTTTTAAAAGATACTCATTTAATATATTGCTATAATCAAGATAAGGACTAGTTCTGTCACCCAAAACTTTTCACTAAACTGCTTTGTTGTCTCCTCTGTTCATTTTTTTAAATCTCCTCTGTTCTTTAACCCCACACACTGAGGTGTTGGGTGATTTCAAAAGAACCCATTTCTAGAAGATCCTTAAGAGTGCAGACATTAGAGCTTACCATCTTATTGATGAACTGTAACCTGCTACAGAAAGCACTTTATAGTCTTATTGTATCTTGTCATTCTGAACATTAACATTTATTTCAAAGTAATTAATAGTGTAGTTGTAGAGTCTACATTGATCCTGAATGTTGATTAGAATTTCCGGATCAGCTTCTTTGTAATAGTGATTATTGGGTTTCATTGTGGGTACTGGGAATTGAACTCAGGACCAACACACTGAAGCATGTTCCCCTTCCATTTTTTATTTTGAGACAAGATCTTACCCTAGTTGGGACTTCAATTTGAAATCCTCCTGCCTCAGACCCCTCAGAAGTATTGATTGCTTTTAATGAAGTAAACTTTTTCAGGACTGGGAATATAGCTCACTGGCATAAGTGCCTGCCTGGCAGGCACAAGGTCCTGAGTTCAATCCCCAGTACCACAAAAAGGGGAAAAAAAAAAAAAAAAGAAAAATCTTTCTCATAACTTTTTGCTGTAGCTTTTCAAGTTTTCTGTTAATTGCTCATTAAGATCTTCAGGCCATTTTCCCATTTTGTAATAGTGTATGAGGGTAGACAGTGGCAAAGACAGAGTCTAGATGAAAACCTTCCCATTTGGCTGCATTGTACTGAGACAGACAGTTAGGCACATGAGCAGGAAAAGAATATCAAGAAGATAGTGCTGGGACCACTGAGGGCGTTGGATCTCTACTTCACAACATAAGCAGAAAAATATTTCAGTGTATTTATTTAAAGGCCCAAGTGTGAAAAACACACGTCTAAAATGGGAGAAAATACATTTATCACTACAGAGTGGGGAGAGTTTCTTAAGTAAAAAAAGATTCAGAAATATTGAAGTTTTAAGCCTCTTGGCATAGATAGTAAATGGAAGTAATAGCCAGAATATCTTCAAAAGAACGCTTAAGAAAAGATGACCTGAACACGGTAATGCGCAGTTAGCAGGAGTGAAAACCAACTAGCTAGACAGCAGAGACACTGAGAGGCTTGCAAGTGTGAAAATGTTTCAAAGAAATATGCAAATTGCTCTAAGGCCTGACCTAGAGAGTTGGGATCAAGTTGTAGAGGAAAAGACTGCTTAATTTAGGCGGGAGATTAAAAAAATGAAAATTAGGCATTGATGTTTTTTGTGATCTGTAGGATAATGCTTTATACTTAAAGTAGTACTTAAAATTTATAATCTAGGAGAACAATGCAAATAAATTTAGGAGTTATGTAACTTACCTAAGATCTGTAACTAACTTATTTAACTGTTTGGAGCTCTTGCATGAAATTTTCATTCACTGAAAGCTTTATGTATTTTAGAGTTGATTTTATGTTATAATGAAATGTAAAATGCTTTTTCAGTTACTATTTAGTTACAAAAGAGCCAACACTTAAAGGCTAATCACTAATTACACAGTTGTATTATACTGCCTACCCTTTCTGCCTGGTGTTGCAGTTTTCATTTCTGAGGTTGAATTGTGTTTCTAGTTATAAAATAATATTTTGTTTAGATTTTTTGCTTTTGTAAAATTAGCAGGACAGTACCACAGAGGTGATTATTAAAATAGGCTTTGTAGCTAATGATATTTAGCTACTTGTCCCCTAACACCTACTATGTGCCTCGTGTGCCTGCCAAGATGACTGTCCCTGTTACACACAGTTGTAGTTCTCGAAGTCTGAACCACGACAGTAGTGCTGTCAGAGGAAGTGATAAGAGTCTGCCCAAGGGAGAGAAACAAATTGGAGAGTGAATGTAGGGAAGTGTGTCCTGTTCAGCAGACATGCTTAGATGCTAGTATTTACCACTTAAGTTTTGTTTCAATTAACAAAATTCAGATCTTAAAAGGTTTTGGAGTTTAATTTTGTTGTTGTTGTTGTTGTTTTTGTTTAAATTTTTAAGGAAAAGAAGAGGCTAAAATACTAGAAGGAATGGTAGCTAGAGGGTCAAAAGTATGAGGCTGGTCCTTTAAAAGCCCTTGTGCGTTTTGCCTGCGTAGAACAAGATGATCAAAACAAATGGAGTTTAATGGTTTTGTCAAATTCTGATACTATTGTATGCTACTATAAAGTTTTTTTTTTTTTAATATCTATAGCAAACTGTTTACATCTTTTGCTTTAATAGGTACTGTTTTTGTTATTAAGATTCATTAAGGTTCTTTTTCTCCTGAGAGAAATGATAAAGATTGAGAAGACGGTGTGGACCTTCATACTTTTGTCTTAAATTTTCATAAAGGAAGAGGCTGAGATAATTAAATCTATGCTGAACATTTCTAGGAAGATACTTTTAAAACATCCTCCCCAATTACAAATGACTGACTGTCATGCTACAGTTACATATACTTGTACTGTAAATATAGGGAGAAAAGACAGTACTTCCTTGTGCTACTTTATATTTTGATGATGTTAGAATAATTTTACCTTTTCTTTTTCGAAGGTGAAAGAGAAAGCCCTGTGTTTGCACTTCCGCTGCTCTTGAGAATAGAAGCCCACATTGAAAAGCTCTTCACATATTCTTTTTCGTGGGACTTTGAATGTTCACAGTGTGGGCACCGATACCAAAACAGGTTAGTGTTTAAAATGGATTCATTCTTTTGTAATGCTCCTGAGGGATACTTTTTTTTTTGTCTTTTTGAGACAGGGTCTCACTATACAGTTCAGGCTGGCCTTGAGGTCACTTTGTAGTCCAGGTTTATAAAACTATTTTGTACCTGTATCCCTGTTCTCTCCTTGTTCCTCTACCTTGACAGAATTTCCACTACGTTTTTAAATCCTCACCACTGTGGTGAACTATTTGAACACCAGAAATTGCTGTTTGCTTGCTGTTTTAAACCAAGAGAGTAAAAAATCAGTGGTTTGAGAGATGTTAATAGTTTTCATTTGCATTTTTCTGTTGTCAGGAGCTGTGAACATCTGGCATCCCACCTACTTAGGCTGAGTTTGAGGTCAGTCTAGGCAACATAGACTGTGTCTCAAGAACTTTTGTAAAAAAGGCAAGCAATTTAGCCCATTAGTAGAGTGTTTGTCTAGCATGCACAAGGCCTTGGGATCTAGCTCTAGCACCACAATGAAAAAGCAAGGAATAGATTCGTTTTTCTTCAATCCCGTGAGAACAAACATTCTTGTACCTGAGCTGTGTCAGCCATAAACTGTGCTCCCTCAAGGCTTTATGTAAAGGTTAGAGAGGCTGTGGTGCTATATAAGGCCCCGAGATGGTCATATGAGAGGTGGCCTGGAAAAACTAGTGCCGATTCTTTTGCCTCCATACACCTACCAAATAGGGGGAGGAGTTAGGTTCTAGGAGTTCAGTCACCAGGGCATGTATTTATCAGAATGCCCTTACTTGATCTGTACCTGAGAAAGGTGCTGGCTGGCAGTTAAAAACCTACCAGCCTCAACATTATGAAGTAAAAATGTGATGAAAAGACTAGATACTCACGATCTAAATGCAGTATGAAATTCTTTATACATATGTATGCATTTAGTTTTGAGACAGGGTCTTGGTTTGTAGTTCAGTGGCCCTGACCTCACTGTGGAGCCCTAGATGGCCTTGAACTTGCTGTGGTTCTCCTGCTTCAGCCTCCCAAGTGCTGGGATTGTAGTCTGGCGGAGCTTTTGTATTTAGGGAACAATCAGGGTCTCCTTTAAGAAAGTGCTCTAGGCCCTAGAGTAGCAATTGCAAGCAACAAAAACCCGTTCGTTTTTTAATCTATTAAGTTCAAAATTGTTACAACAACCTGAGAATGCTTTGCTTCCACCTGGGAGGGAGTAGCCCTGAGCAAGAAAGGATGAGGGGAAATGCCTGTTTCGGAAGTGTGCTGTTAGTGGTATAAGTGATCTGCTTTGCTCCTCACAGTAGCTCAGAAAGTGTCCTCATTTAGCAAATAGAGACCCTTAAGATTTAGAAGACGCCCCAGGGCACTAGAAAGTGGCGGAATCCAGAGGCACAGGTTAGGCGTTCTGGCCCCAGTGACTTTATTGCTCACTGTGGTAAATTCCCTAATCATTACCTGGGTTTGAAATAATATAAGCAAAGTTAATGATTAGAATCAGCCTAATTACAGCTTTTCTAGAATCACATCTTAGTAGTTTGGTAGCTTTTCATTAAGTCTGTTCTGTGTGCCAGCAACTCACCTAGCCTTTGGAAATAATTCCTACTCTGGCCAAACTCAGACTACTAGAGAGACAGTGTATGAACATGTAGGAGGGGGCCAGTGATTTTTGTAATTAATTTGATCTTTTAGCTCCTTTGTATTATCTTTGTAGAGTAGAGGGTAAGTGTGCTTGGAGGTGTGCATAGACTCTGCTCTCAGCACCCCAGGGGGGGCAAGCCACGATCTGCTTTGTTTACATTTTGGTTTTGTTTCTTTAAAATATTTTTTATTTGTTCTAAAAAATAGACAGTTAATGGAGAAAAGCTAAAATGAAGCAGCATTTCATTAAGAACATTTCAGAGTTATAACTTAAAAACCGCATAAGGTGAAGGGCTGCCTAGCTGATTGATTGGTTTTGGGGCTGCAGTTCTGGGCCATGAAATGATTTTGGTGTAGAAAGTATACCCAAAACAAGGAGCTAAACATCTGACTGTTGGAGATGTACCACCTGAGCTCAGGACTCCACTTTGAGTGTCCCATGTACTTTAGTTTCCTCCTTTATAACATGGGCAAAAGAGTGGCACCTGCCCCTTCCCTGTGTTTGGAAGATGAATGCCTGGCGCTAGGCCTTGCATTGTGCATAGTGCCCAGGAATGCTGGGTGACTGGAGAGGGTTAACACTTGTTTACTGAGAGAGCTCTTGGTTTACAAAATAAAAAATAAGAACCTTTATTTACAATTATTCTTTGAGATTGAAAAATGTTAACAGTATAAGAGAAATACATTTGTTGGTACCTTTCTGTTGCTTTGTATTTAAAATGTTAGTTTTCCTGAGACTATATTTTTAACAGCCAGTGCTTTATTTACAATATGTCAATATTTTTTATTTTGTAGAAAAGCTGATTTCTTTCTGGCAATATTTAACAGCTTTTAATTGAATGTACTTTTAATAAATGGGTACAGCTGAAGTTCAGTGTCCATCTTAAAAAAATCTTTAGATAACTAGGTATCAAGTATTCAAACTAAAGTGCAAATTTAGAGCTTGGATAACCTATGAGAAAGCAAAAGTTTTACATAGCTAATGATGTAATTCTTTTTAAAGGATCAAGCAAATTAAACTGGATGCATTCCTATTTTTGAGGACACCCCTTTTCATTTTTGGTTGTCAGTAATGGCCAGCCAGGTTGAGCTGAACAGGAGATTAGCTCCTAAATTTGATAGCCTCAGAGTAGCCTGTCTCTGTGAGGGGCTGTATTGCTTTTCCATGGGGTATCTAGTGGGGGCGGGAGACATCAGTTACTGCCATTTGGGACTGACCTGGTGTCTAGGGAGTAGAGATCAGGGGTGATGTAGGCATTCTCCGGTGCACAGAGCAGCGCCTCACAACAGAGAATTACCTGATGTAAAATGTCAGCGCCCCTGTTGAAAAGCCCTGCCTTTCATGCATTTTTGCTTCCTCAGTGTTGAAAAGCTTAAGTGTTTAATGTGGGGAGTGTTTGCAGAGAACTTCCTTACCAGGGATGGGGGAAACATCACCTTACTAATATGTGATCTGGGAAAGTAACAGTATGAATAAGCAGATGAAGGGATTATTTTAGGTTCTGGCTTGAGGGTAAATAATTTTAATGTAAATGATTTAAAGCTGTCTTCTACTTTTATAGGTGTGTGAAGAGTCTGGTCACCTTTACAAATGTCATCCCTGAGTGGCACCCACTTAATGCTGCCCATTTTGGTCCGTGCAACAGATGCAACAGTAAATCACAAATAAGGAAGATGGTATTGGAAAAGTAAGTTAAAATTGCATTAAAATTTGCTTTTCTTTTTAATACTTTGAAAGAAGTGGCAACTACAGCATAGCTTTCAGAAGTTTGAGTTAGCATGTACTTAGCAATTGCCAGGTATGTCCTCTTCATCAAGAACTGATGTCCCCAGGAGAAGTAAGCTGCCCTCAGTGAAATGCTACTGTAGCAGTGACTGTCTGGCCCATCCACCTGGTCTTTCCTCTTGTGCATTGGTGTTTTTTTGTTTTTTTTTTTTTTTTTTT
>PVKN010018447.1:0-16850 GCA_004027915.1 Capromys pilorides
CCTCTTATGTTTAATTGAATTTCTTTGCAATTATCTGTGGCTGTTTCTACACCACCTTCTATGTATAATATTTAGATTTCTTTATATAGTCAGTATATTAGTACTTTTCTATCAATTTAGATAATATTTTACAGAAAGGAATAGATCATTTACTGTTTACTTTTGTTGGAAATAAGTTTATTCATCAGTGTCACTGGACACACAATCATGATAAAAACCAATGAAAAAAATGCTTTATGCCTAAGATTCTTTCCCTGGAAAGCCCCAGCTCTTAACTATGTATTTCCAGGGCTGTCCAATAGTTCAGTGGATTAAAGCCCCTGCAAGAAGGGGCCCAGGGTTCCATCCCCAGGACTGCTGTCCGGCCCCAACCCCGGGGCATGCTGGCAAAGCAATTGAGACTGAGCATGGTGACACGCAACTGTAATTCCAGCTCTGGGGAGGCCGTAAACAGGCAAATTACTACAAGTCTGATCTAGTAGTGAGACTCTAAACATTCTGTAGACCCTTCCCTAAAATACTATAAATAAATAAATAAATAAATAAATAAATAAATAAGTTTTTCCTTACTGAGGGAAGGTACCACACACTTGCACCCTGGTCCAGTCACAGCATCTGTCTCAAGATAGAATTGGTTCTCATTGGCTGATGTCCTGTCCTTACCTGTTGTGAAACACTTTTGATAACACCCCTGTGCCTATCATGGCCACACAGCAGAAAGCTAAACATTATAGGTCACAAAAAATGCCAAGTGGTCACCACAGCTAATAAAGGAAAAGCAGACAGATCATTTCGACGTATTTAATCAATTTCTTTCCTAGGTTGCATGTACTGCCTTTGGTTTTTAAATAAAACTCCCATAAGCTTACACTTCACTGTGACAGGTTTTTTAAGCTTTAATTGTTCTCTATATAAACAATTATCCTCTAATCACGTGGAGAACACTCTAAGTGACCTATGTACCTGATCACTACAAGTAATGGAAGCAAGATAGTTATGGCAATTTAAAAAAATCAAGATACAAAATAAACATTTAAAGTCTGTTCTATTTCAACACACACATAACGAACAAGCTGAGAAAAATATCAAAAAATCCATTCAAAATAGATTTCAAAAACATTAAAACACATATAAATCGATCTAACCAATAAGAAATATTGCATGACATCAAAGAAACTGAAGAATATACTTAAATATAGAAAGACCCCTTGTCTTTGTTACTCTTCTCTCATTACTGGGACAAATACCTGACACTCAAAGTGAGGGAAGGAAAGGTTTATTTAGATCACAGTTACTGGAGTCCATATTCAGCTGGCTCCAAGGCAGAGAGGCACATGGCAGAGAGCAACCTTTCATTGTGGCAGCTAAGAGCAAAAGGAAGGGAGAGCTAGCAGCAGCTCAAACAGCCAATTTCTTTTCCTTCCTTACATTGAAATGCAAATCACCTACCCCAGGGGAGGTGCAACACCCATTTCCACAATAATCAATTACAAATTCCAGAAGCCACCCCATGACTGCAGGAGGCTTTGGGGGGACACCTACACATAAATCATAACACTCCCCTTGTTCATGTATTGGCAAAAATAAAATGGCCATATTACCAAAGAGAACCTAAACATTCTATGCAAGCCCCATCAAATCCCAACGACATTCTTTACAGAACCACAGCAATATACTGAAGTTCATATGGAACCATAAAAGATCCAGAGTGGTCAAAGCAATTCTGAACAAAAATAAAAAATCTGGAGCCATCACAATATCCAATTTCAAATTACATTGCAAACGATAGTAACAAAAGCAGCCAATAGTATAGAGGCCAATGGAATATAATACAGGGCACAGGAAGAAAACCACATAACTACTGGTATATAATTCTGAACAAAGTAGGCAAAACCACGCCTTCCAGAAAAGACAGCCTATTTAACAAATGGTACAGGAAAACTGGATACCCACTAGTAGAAGACTGAAATTCAAGCCCATCTCTAATTTTGTGCAAAAGTAAATTCAAAATTGATCAAAGATCCAGGTACAAGGCCTGAAACTTTGGAGTTGCAACAGAAAAAATATTGAAGGCTGGGCATAGTGGCACATGCCTGTAGTCCTAGCAATCAGAAGGCCAGCCTGGGCTACATAGTGAGTTCAAGGACAGCCTGACCTACATAGCAGATTCCTGTCTGAGAAAAATAGAAACAAAACTAGCAAACAAAAAAAAATCCATAAAGAAAACATTTCATGCTATAGCAATAAGCAAAGGCCTTTTTTAGTTTGTCACTACTGGAGGTTGAACCTAGGAATTTTGAATTGAGCTACATCCCCAGCCCCTCCTCCCCCACCCTCTGAGAAAGAGAGAATATCAATCTTACTAAATTGGTATGTGCCAAAAGGCCTCTTCCGGGCTTGAAATTGCTTTGCTCCTGCCTCAGCATCACAGAGTGCTGGGATTACAGATGTGTACATCAAGTGCAGCTCAGCTATGAATAGGATGTAAATAACACAAAAAGCAATGGCAAAAATCAACAAGTGGGACTACATCAAATTAAAAATGTTTCTGCATATCAAGAGAAACCAACAGAATAAAGAAATTGTCTATAGAACATGAGAAAATAGCCTAATCGATAAATAGACAAATGAATAGACCATAAATGGACAACCTTTTAGAGTTTCCAACGGTCGCAAACAGCCTGCTGCGGCATATGCACCGTAGGTTCACTACCACTGGAATAGGCACTTTTAAAAACAAAAGGCAGTACTGAATATACAAAAAGAATTGATACATTTAGTCACTAAGGGAATTCAAATGAAAATTATACTGAGATTTCATCTCACCCCAGGGTTGGCCAGATAGCTCAGCAGATTAAAGCACCTGCTTAGTCAGATACAGGGACCGGAGTTCAATCCCCAGTGTGCTGTGCTGACCCCACTTCTGGGGTGTGCTGAGAAGGGGAATAAGACTGGGCATGGTGGCACATCTACAATCACAGCAATTGGGAGGCTGAAAACAGGAGGAATGCTACAAAACTGATCTGTGTAGTAAGATCTGGCACTAAATAAAAAAATAAAAAACATAAAACACAAAGTCACCTCACCCCAGTCAGAAAGGCTATCTTCAAGAATAAAAAATAAAAATGAACATAAATGTTAACAAGGGTTCAAGGAATAAATAACCCTTCTACACTGCTAGTGGAAATGCAAATTAGTATAGCTACTATCCTCAAAATACTAAGAATAGAACTATGATATGATAAGCTATACAATTCCTTGGTATATGAGGAATTAAAGTGAGCATGCTCCAGTGATACCTACTGTGGAGATTAAATTTAGTTGTCCATTTGATTGACTTGGGAGCTGCTGAAGAGTTAGTAAAGAGCGTATTTCTGGGTGTGCCCACTGGGTCTTGGAAATGTAACTTTGGATACTATATCTGGTCACTGGACACTGTTCTTCACTCTTCAGAGCAGAGTGTCCCTCTGCTCTGCTTTCTTGTTGCTGTAAACAGAGGAGTGTTTTTATGCCAGGCCACACTCTTCTGCCGTGATGTTTTTGCATTGTAGCCTGCCAACGGTGGACAGGTCTCCTGAAATAATGAGCCAAATGAAACTTCTCCTCCTTTAAGTTGTGGGCATTGAGTATCATGTCTCAAGGATAGGAAAGCTGAAGTATACAGAACATTGCTGCAAGGAGGGGTGTCATTCTTGTAATTATCTTCTAAACGACTACCATGTAGTTTAGAAGGCTTTGAAACTGGCTTGTGGGAGGAGTCTGGAAAGATTTGTAAATGTGGGCTACATAAGACCTAGAATGTCATAAGCAGGGGCTGATGAGTAATTCTCATCAGAACTCAGAAGACCCAAATGCTGCTATGTGAACAGTAAAGGTCAGTCTTAGAAGGTTTCAGTGATTAGTGAGGCATCCATAGGGCACTGGACTTGAGGTCACATGTGTTATGTTGTGACAGAACATTTGTCTGCATTTTGCCCATATCCAGAGACTTGAAAAAACTGAGATTAAGGGTAGTGAAGTACTTAACCCAATAGAAAAAAATTTTTAGCACAGTCCAATGAATATTAAGGCAATAGTATGGATACTGATGACTTCTTCCAATCAGTTTTATAAGGTATAATCAAAATATGTAGTGAGGAGGCTGGGAGGATAGCTCAGTAGCATAAGTGCCTGCCTATCAAGCATTAAGGTCCTGAGTTCAATCCCCTGTAACTTAAAAAAAAAATGGTGAATGTTTAAAAATTTGAAATTACTATAGTAAAAGACACATTGCAAAGACTTTATGAATATAATCTTTGTCACACTGAAACTATCACAAAGGATCAAAACTGGTATCTCATCTTATGATAAAGCTTTTGTACATCAAGAGAAACCACCAACCAAGTGAAGAAATAACCCACAATCTGGAAAAAAAAATGTTTGTCAGCTGTCCCTCCAACAAAAGATTACTACTGATAACATATAAAGAGCTTAAAAAGAATCAGATCTCCAAAATTTAGAGATTCAGTCCAAAAAAGGGCATCTGAGATGAACATACACTTCTCAGGTGAAGTAATACAAACAGTAAACAAATACATGAAGAAATGTTCATTGTCACTGGTCATTCAAGGGACGCAAATTAAAACAACACTGAGATTCCATCACATCCCAGACAGAATGGCTATCATCAATAAATCGAACAAGAAGGCTGGCCAGATAGCTCAGCAGACTAAAATGCCTGTTTAGGCAGAGTGCAGGGACCAGGATCCATTCCCCAGTGTGCCATGTGGGCCCCGCCCCCAGGGCACACTGAGACAGTGACTGAGACTGGGCATGGTGGTGCGTGCACCTGTAATCCCAGCACTTGGGAGGCTGAAAACAGGAGAACCACTATGAGTCTGTCCTGTGTAGTGAGACCCTATAGATCCTGTACTAAATACATAAATACAATAGCAAATGCTGGAGGGGCTGTGTAGAAAAAGGAACCTTTCTCCACTGTTTGTGGAAGTGTACACTGGTGCAACCCCTATGGAAATCAATTTGGAGATTTCTCAGACAATTAGGATTAGAGTTTTCATTTCTGAATATTCTAAGCTATTTTTCTACTGGGTATTTTCCCAGAAGAATTAAAATCATCATATGACAGTGACATAATTATGCTCATGTTTATAACTGCGCAAACTGTAATAGCAAAATCTCAAAAAAAAATCTAAATGCCCACCGACCAAGGTATGAATAGAAACAGGTGGTCTTTTTTATATAACAGATTACTCAACCATAAAAAGATTAAACTGGAGACTTTTTTGGATGCAATTTGAGTGCATACTCATAACTGAAATAAATCAGATTCACATGTGAAATCATCGTTTTGTCTCCCTAGTGGGGGAAGCTGAAAGAGTAAATAAGATGTTATAAATGTATATTAATTCTGGAAATAATGTCATGTTAGCCCTTCGAATTTTTTGTTCCTTTTCAAAATTGTTTTAACAGTTTTAAATCTTTAGAGTTTTCATATCAATTTTTTTTACCTTATCTTAATTTTTTATTAATTTTAATGAGAAAGAAACAGCAATGAGACAGTTTCACAACAGATTAGTAGGACATTTACAATAATTAATGCATTGCATATTGTTGTCTGTGTAGAATTTGTTCAGAGTACAAAATGCAGTCTTGATATCATGTATAAACATTATTAGTATAAATCTTTCTGGCTGAAGAGATAGCTCAATGGTCTAAAGTGCCTGCTTAGGAAAGCTTCAGCAATCACAGGGACCACGGTTGGATTCCCAGCACCACATGCTGCACCAGCCCCACCCCTAGGGCAGGCTGAGCCAGCATAATATGAATAATTAAAGTTTAAAATCTTTCTTCTCATTGAACTAAGAGAAAGTAGCTGTACATATAGTCCAATAGT
This sequence comes from Capromys pilorides, assembly GCA_004027915.1. Lineage (NCBI taxonomy): Eukaryota > Metazoa > Chordata > Mammalia > Rodentia > Capromyidae > Capromys > Capromys pilorides. The sequence goes on from PVKN010018447.1 coordinate 5,894, forward strand.
CCATAATAGTAGTGGGTTATCAGTATAGCTGGCAATGTTGGAAACTGTTTTTTGGGGTTTTTTTAAAATATTTTTTTAATTTTTAATAAGAAATAACAATATGATAGTTTCAAAACATGTTAGTAGTGCATTCGTAATAATTGATACATTGAATATTATTGTCCTCATAGTAGTTATACAGAGCACAGGGTATAGATATGATAAATTTTATAATCCATATTAGTAGAGGAGGAAAAAGAAAAAAAAAGAATTTTCTTCTCTTTGAAAAAAGAGGAAGTAGTTGTATACATAGTCCAACATTCCATAATTGCAGTGGGTTACTGGTGAAACTGGTAATGTTGGAGGCTGTTAGTATAAGCCTCTTTCAGCTCATCATACTAATCTAGCACTGTGGTCTGTGGCTGATAATTAAGCTTTTCTGCTGCGTGATCAAGGGCAAGTTAAGGCCAGACCTGTATAACAGAACATTCATCTTTTGTATCTTCCAGGGTCAAATCCCCTCTGGATTAACTTTAGAACCATGTGCAGTGCTTTGTAGAACTGTTGCCGGTGTCAGCCATCAGGACGAGTCATGGCCATTGCTTGACCAATTTGCTCTCTGTGAAAGCCTGAGAGAATGTCCTCTCTATAGATTATTCTCCTTAGGCACACTATACTTCGTTTATCCCTTTCCTCTGTGGTCCCTTAATCTCCTTGAACAGAAAATTTGGGAAACCACTGAGTTACAGGATATTACAGCACAGGTTCTCTTATGTCCTGAGTCCTCACTGACCTTGAAGGGCTAGGGCCAAAATGTTGGCTATCCTCATAGCCCTTCTTTTTCTCCAATTTTTGGTTTGTTAACTTACATTCTCAACCCTCCAGCAGAAAAGCTTCATGATACTATTATTTTATAACATAGGTAATTGAGCTTAACATCACTGTCCTTCTGAGTATCAAACATCTTAGACTTATCTTGCAATTGGTATTTTCTGTCGATCATTGATGTTCTAATAAATCTCTTCTAGAATTTCATAAAAGCATTTACACATCTTTACACAGACTTTAGAAATCCAAGGATGTACAAAATTGCAGCCTGTCAAGCATGTGGCATTTTGCCTAGCCTCTTACTCTCACTTAATGCTCTTTTTTGTTAACCAGTCATTTACTTGAAAGAGAGCATAGCAGCAACTGAGTTTACAATGGAAGCAGTACACATCTAAAAGACCAGAACAACACGCATTCCAAGCATAGTTTCAGGGTTGCATGCTGCTATCATCAATGTGAAAAACTTTTCAAACGTTCCTAGGACCAGTATCGAGTTTATCCTGTGTACATAAGTGTATGGTTTTGCTCCTGCTATGTTTCCTCTCTTTTCTGCTTCCAATCACTTCATTGTTTAATCTGTAAGTTTTTGATTTCCATTCAGCTGTGTTATGCCTTTCCATTTTTGTTTCTTCTTTAGCTTTCTTACACTAGGGAGACTATATGATATTTGCACATGTAGGTCTGGTTTATTTCACTTATGAGTATGTGTTCAATATACACCCATTTATATATGAAATCTTCCAGTTTATCATTCTTTATAGCTCAGTAATATTCCATTGTATAAAAATACCACATCTTTTTCAACCATTCTTGAAACGATGAGCATTTTGGTTGTTTCCAAGATTTGGCTATTAGAATTGGGCTGCTACAAACATAGGTTCACAGATATCATTATGGTATGATGATTTCATTTCTTCTGGGAAAATTCCCAGTAGGGGGATAGCTGGATTGAATGGGATTTCCAGCTCTAGTGTTTTAAGGAGCCTCCACACCGCCTTCCATAATGGTTGCACCAATCTGCATTCCCACCAGCAGTGGAGAAGGGTTTCCTTTTCCCCACAGTCTCTCCAACATTTGTTGTTGGTTGACGTTTTTATGATAGCCATTCTTTCTGGGGTGAGATGGTATCTAAGTGTTGTTTTAATTTGCATTTCATGGATGGCTAGTGATGTGGAGCATTTCTTCATGTATTTGTAGGCTTGCTGAATTTCTTTCTCTGAGAAGTTTGTGTTCATATCAGATGCCCATTTCTGGATTGCATCTTTGAATTTTGGGACCCTAATAGAAAAATATGGAATGCTTCATGAATTTGCATGTCATCCTTGTGCAGGGGCCATGCTAATCTTCTCTGTATCATTCCAATTTTAGTATATGTGCTGCCGAAGCGAGCACTCATATCAATTTTTAAAAAGCCTGTCAATTAAAAAAACTGGAATTTTCATTAGAATGAAATAGATCAGTTTTTAGAAAGTTGTTGTCTGCAAGTGTTTTACCTCAACATGTTTCTTGAAATCTTCAATTTTCCTATAAATTTTTCTAGTTGTCTGTGTATAGGTCTTATATATTTTGTGGTGAGACATCACCACAAAATGTATCATAGATAGATTTATCATATTTTGATAGTTCTGTAAATATTGTGTTTTGTTTTTGTCACCATCAAGTAGAACAGTTGCTTTTCAATAAAATTTATTTTAAATAAAAAATGACACATTACAAGTATCCTCGGCTAAGCCCTCCTTGCATCACACAGGCTGATCCCATTGATCTTGCCTCTTTCTGAAGCATTTCTGGTAGTCCTGATTAGTATCTTTGTGAGCTGTGTTCAAAACTTACAGTGCATGCTTCTGTCAAGTGGTATTCAATGGACAGGTGGCTCACAAAACACTGTGGTGTGTCCTCATCCACATCTGTTCTTTGTGACTGTTAGTCCTTTCCTGTAAAGTGAAAACAACTATTAAATGTGAATGTTCTGAATTAAAGCAGGACACTGAGGCAGTCGCAATGCTGTACCTGAAGACACTAAGGGAAGAAAACTCACAGAAAAGCTTTAAAAATGGAAAAACATTATAACACAAAGAGAATAATGGGATAAGCGTGCTTGAAGTAATGTATATTTGGAGCAAGATTAACTGCAATGTATCACTTAATGTAATGAATCTTAATTATTCATAGTATTTTTAATCATATCATAAAATTACTAGTAAAAATCAAAAGGTATACAGCAGAGAAGAAAAATTTGAAATGCTTAATTTTTCCCCAAAAGAAAAATGTATAAAGTGAGACTAAAGGAAAGATAGTTGCTGAAGAAATTTGTGGCATTCAAAAGTAAACAAGTATACTATACAGGGAGGAGAATTAAGGAAATTTCTGAAATCTGCAAGACTCCACACATTGCATGTTGAAAGGTACAAACGCGACATTTCATCTGAGGAAAGAGACCCTGGGCCTTCTGTCAGAGAAGAGTATCTTAAGGAATTTTCTCCCCACAGTTCATTTCACCTTGCTCATTCATTCGGGTACTATGGTCCAAGGGGGGCCTCACTACTGTTCCCAGGACCCTAGATGTTATACATGCTATGTTGGTTATTCAGGAATGCAGAACACCAGAGTTGTACAGTCAGGGAGATTCCCACTCAAATTTCAAAGGAAGGCCTGAGAGAAAGGACAGAGGCATAAGGGTAATACCAAATCTACTGGATAACAGACATGAAGCTACAGGATTTAACATTCACCCTGCTGTCTTGTTTTAGTATATTTTTTTCCTTTGTGTGTCTCCATTCCTCCATTTTGGAATAGGAATATTTCCCATGTTCCATTGTATGCTACAAACATATAACTCCAAAAGAAAAAAATACTAGGTGCTTAGAGCTAAGAGTTTGTCTTTAGTCTCAAGGGAGAATTTGGATTTTTGACTTCTGGCAAATACTAAACCTGGTGAAACTTTGGAGTTCTTTGTGATGGACTAAATGTATTTTGTATTGTGTAACAATAGATGAGCCTTTGTAGACAAGTGGCAGAATGTTACGGTTTGGGAAAAAATTATAGCAGACTGTTATGCAGACAAAAGACTCCTATCTAGAACATATAAAAATTTTAAAAAGTCAAGCCTCCAAAATTCAAAAACCCAATCCAAAAATGAGCGACTGAGATGAATACAAACTTCACAACTGAAGAGATGCAAATGGCAAAGAAATATATGAAAAAATGTTCAACATCATTGGTCACTGAAGAGATGCAAATTAAGACAACACTGAGATATCATCCTATGCCAGAAAAAATGGCTATCATCAAGAAGTCAACCAATAACAACTATTGGAGAGGTGGTGGGGAAAAAGGAACCTTTCTTCACTGCTGGTGGAAGCATATGATGGTACAATCATATGAAAATTAGTGCAGAGATTTCTCAAAAAGCTAGGATTGGAGATCCCATTCAAGCCAGGTATGTCCCTCCTAGCTTTTTTTCCAAAAGAACTGAAATTATCATATCACAGCAATACATGTACACCTATGTTTATAGCAGCGCAATTTGTCAAAGCTAAATCTTGGAAATAAGCCAAATGTCCATTAACTCAGGAATGGATAAAAAAGACACAGTTGTTAGGGCTGGCAAGATAGCTCAGCAGACTAAGCACCTGCTTAGGCAAGCAGAAGGGCCAGGGTTCGATCCCTGGTTCCATATGCCACACTGGCCCCACCCCCAGGCACCGAGTCAGGGTACGGTTGTGCATGCCTGTAATACCAGCACTGGGGAGGTTGAAAACAGGAAGATCACTATGAATTTGAGCTGCATGGTGAGACCCTGCACACACACACACACACACACACACACACACACACACAAACTGAGAAATAAAAAGATATGGTTGTTATGTTTTGTGTCTAGTTACTGCCTCAAAACAGCATGCAGTTCTGGAGTTTGTGATTGATTCTTGATCTAATGCTGGGATTATAGTGTGAGTGCCCTGGGGCAGATACTCTGCGTACAAATGTAAGGATGGGAGAGAGGCTTTCTACAAGCTGTAGCTGCTGCCCCTCATTTTTGGTGTTTGCCTTTGTTGCCACAATGAACTGCTGCTCTCTGCCATGTGCCTCTCTGCCTTGGAGCCAGCTGAGTATGGACTGAAATCTCTATAAACTAAGCTAAATAAAGCTCTCCTTCCTTCATTTTAGGTGTCGGATATGTGTCCCAGTAATGAGAAAAGAGTAACAGAAACAATGATATTTTTACACAATGCAGTATTATTCAGCTATACGAAAGATAAATTTGAGGCCTTTGTAGATAAGTAGATGCAGTTAGAAACTATATTTATAAGTGAAATAAATTGGACCCATTTGTGCAAACATCATATTATCTTGCTAGTGTGAGAACTTGAAAGAGTAATTAAAATTTAAAAGGTACAAGGTACAATAGATACTGTGAAAGAATTTATTAATTGGGAAGTAAGTTAGCCACCAGGCAGCTGGCCCGAATTCCAGCTCAGACTCCACCTGCCATCCCGACCGGGCCAGGCAGTGGCCTCAACCCTCATCAATACCCTGACTCATCAAGAGCCCGAGCTCCGATTCCACCTACCTTCCCAACTGGGCCTCACCACAGCCAGGTAAGAACTCTCTCAGCCCGCATTCATCCCCCGACTTGACAACTGCCTGAACACCAACTCCACCCACCGCCCCCACACTGCCGACCACCATCCCTACCCATGGGGCCTTGTGGCAGCCAGCTGTCTGAGTTCCAACTTGCAGCCAGACACATCTCGAGGGGAACAAGCTTGGTGGACCCAGACCCAAATTTTCATAGGTGCTAACTGTATAAGTTCACCAAAATGCAGAGATTACTGCTATAAAAAATGACAAAGACAAGGAGCAAGATCCAATCTCAGGTACCGACTCCACCCAAAAAAAATACAGGAGACACCACCGTGGAAGAAAACAGGAATAATGCAGCTGAAATCTCTGAATCAGTAGCACCTGAGGTAGTGCAGACAAGTGCAGAAACGTATAGAGCAACTCAGATCAGAGATAACATTTGAAGTAAAAAAAGAAATGCATGAATTAATAGACTTTTAAGTGGAAAAACAACTGCAGAAATGTATACAGGAAACCAGAGCAGAAATAACCTCTGAAGTTAAAAAAGATATCTCTAGATTAATAGCATTTAAAGTAGAGTAACAACTACAGAAAGGTAGAAAGGAGAACAGAGCAGAAATAATCTCTGAACTAGAGAGAGAAAGGATAGCTATAAAGAGAGACTTCAGTACTACTACTAAAGAAGATATTGATAAAAAATTAGAGGGGATTACAAAATTGATGGATCCCCTAACTGAGCAATAAGAAAGAAAGAGATCACATGAAACAGTTTCAAGGAGATACAGAAGAAATTAAATTCACAATCACAAGCTGGCAAAGCCATACGAACAAAAGTGAAGATAAGAGTCTCAGATCTTGAGGATGCAGTCACAGTTAGTGAAAAGGTAAGAAAGGATCTCTTAAAAATAACTAGGATGCAGGAAAAAATAATTCAACATCTGTAAGATGATGCAAACATGAACAACATAAGATTAATAGGAAGCAACGAGAAAAAAGGAGTCAATACAAATGACATAAAAAGAATATAGGCAGAAGTAATAGCAGAAAATGCCACAAATTTGAGAAAACAATCAGACATTCAGAACTCCAAATAACATCAACCCAACTAAAAACATACCCAGACTAGCAGAGTGAATAAGAAAGCAAAATCCAACCATGTGCTGTATATCAGAAACACACTTAACTCATAAAGAAACTCATAAGCCAAAAGTTAAGGGATGGAAAACAATACTACATTTTCCAGCACCTCAGACATGTAATAGTCAAGACCCCAGAAATCCAGCAGAAGAATAACATACAAAAAGCTGCTAAAGAAAACAAACAGATCACATTTAAAGGAAAACTCATCAGAACAATGGCAGATTTCTCTTCACAAACCACCAAGTCAAGAAGAGCATGGAGCAGAGTGCTTCAAGACCTCCAAGAAAACAAATTCCAGCCCAGACTGATATACCCTGCAAAACTCTCTTTCAAGTATGAGGGAGAAGTGAAATACTTCCATTACAAGGAACAACTAAAGAATTTCATGATATCAAAGTCAACTCCACAAAGTATACTAAAATAAATTTTAGACAGGGACCAAAATGACCTGAATTCAACAAATGAGAACAGAAAGAACCCACCAAATAGGGCAACCAATTAAACACAGCAGAAAAAGGAGTAAACAGTAGTTACTAAAATTCATGTCAATCATGTCAATACAGTTCAATTATAACCATCGATGTTTATCCAATTAAAAGAAATAGACTGGCAGAGTGTATAAGGAAGCAAAATCCAACCATATGCTGTATACAAGAAACATACAACTCATAAAGAAACTCATAGGCTAAAAGTTAAAGCATGGAAAACAATACTACATGCTCCAGCACCTCAGAAAAAAACAGGAGTAGCAATTTTGTTTGCAGACACTCTAAACTTCAAACCAAGATTGATCAAATGTAACAAAGAAGGCCACTACATACTGGTTAGGGGAAAAATTCAAGACAAAAATGTAACACTCATAAATATGTATGCATCCAACATGGGAGCACCAAGTTATATAAAGACAAACCTTAATGGACATGAAAAGTCTAAGAACCAACGCCATAATCTTAACAGGAAACCTTAAACCCCCTTTATCTCAAACAGACAGGTCAAGCAGACAAAAATTAGCAAAGAACTAGCAGATCTGAACCGGAACCTGGAACAACAGGACTTAGTGGATATACACAGAGTGTTCCACCCAACCACTTCAGAATACACATTTTTTTAAAGCTGCACATGGGATATTTTCTAAAATAGACCAAATCATGCTTAAGTATATGCAAGAAAACAGAAATTATCTCATGCATACTATCTGACCACAGTGCAATGAAATTGGAAACAAATGACAAAAGAAACACAAGAACCCCAGAAATACATAGAAATTAAATAATACCCTTCTCAGCAACCACTGGGTTACAGAAGAAATTAAACAATATCTACAATTTAATGAAAATTCAAACACAACTTACCGAAATTTATCTGATGCAATGAAAGCAGTTCTTGGAGGGAAATTTATAGCTCTAAATTCACACATCAAAAAAACAGAACAGGAACAAATACTCTCATACAACACCTAAACTGACTAGAAACAGAAGAGCAAACAAAATCAAAAGCCCAAATAAGGGAGGAAATTATAAAGATTAGAGCAGAAATTAATTCAGTTGAGACAAAGAAAACAATACAAAGAATTAATGAATCAAAAAGCTAGTTCTTTGAAAGATTAAATAAAATTGATAAGCCCCTAGCTAACCTCATCAAAAAGAGGAAAGAAAGGACTCAACTTCAAGCAATAAGGAATGAAAAGGGTGAAACTACTACAGATCCAGCAGAGATTCAGAGGATCATAAATAGCTACTTTGAGAATCTTCACTCTCGCAGAATTGAGGACACAGAAGAAATTGACAGATTCCTAGAAAGGTACAAACTACCAAAACTGAATCAAGAAGATATAAGAACTCTCAACAACCCAATAACAGCCAACGAAATACAATATATAATAAAAAGCCTGCCAACAAAGAACAGCCCATGACCTGATGGATTCACCACTGAATTCTACAAGAAATTTATAGAAGACATAAGCCCAATACTCCTCAAACTTTTCAATGAAATTGAAAAGGAAGCAATCCTTCTAAAATCATTCCTAGAAGCAATGATTATACTGATACCAAAACCAGAGAAAGATGTAACTGAAAAAGAGAACTACAGGTCAATTTCTCTCATAAACATAGATGCAAAAATTCTCAATAAAATCCTCACCACTAGAATACAATAAATCATCAAGAAGCATATACACCATAACCAGGTAGGATTCATCCCAGGGATGCAAAGATGTTTCAATATATGCAAATCTATAAGTGTAATACACTATATCCATAGAACCAAAGCCAAAAAATCACATGACTGTCTCAATTAATGCAGAAAAGGCTTTTGACAAAGTCCAACACTCATTCATGTTCAAAGTCCTATAGAAACTTAGGACAGAGGGCCTCTACCTCAACCTGATAAAAGCCATCTATGACAGTCCAACAGCTAGCATAATCCTAAATGGGGAAAAACTGAAGTCTTTTACTCTGAGATGTGGTACAAGACAAGGATGTCCTCTATCGCCACTCCTATTCAATAGACTTCTGGAATCATTAGCTACATCCATTAGACAAGAGAGAGAGAGAAATAAAAGGAATAAAAATAGGTAAAGAAGAAGTTAAATTTTCATTATTTGCAGATGACATGATAATTTATTTGGAAGACCCCAAAAACTCCACCAACAAGCTACGAGAATTGATACACAAATTCAGTAGCATAGCAGGTTACAAAGTCAACACAAAAAAGTCAATGACATTCCTCTATACAGATAACAAACACATTGAGAGGGAAATTAGAGAAACAATACCTTTTACAATAGCACTGACAAAAATGAAATACTTGGGAATTAACCTAACTAAAGAAGTAAAAGAAAACTACAGTACTCTGAAAAAAGAGATCCTAGAGGATTTCAGAAAATGGAAAGATATTCCCTGCTCCTGGATAGGAAGAACCAACATTGTCAAGATGGCCATACTCCCTAAATCATTATACAGATTTAACACAATTCCTATCAAAATATCATCAACATAGCTCACAGACCTGGAGAAGTCACTCCTAAAATTTATTTGGAACCAGAAAAGACCCCAAATTGCAAAAACAATCCTGGGCAACAAAGGTAAGGGAGGAGACATTATAATTCCTGACCTAAAATTATACTACAAAGCTACAGTGATAACATTAGCATGATATTCACAAAAAATAGACCTGAGCATCAGCGGAATAGATTAGAAGATGCAAAAGCAAATACAAAAGCACTCAGCCACCTTATTTTTGACAAAGAACCCAAACGCACTTACTGGGAGAAAGATAGCCTCTTTAACAAATGGTGCTGGAAAAACCGGCTCTCTACATGCCAAAAACTAAAACTTTGACCCAGTTCTATCACCATGCACTAAACTAAAGTCAAAATGGATTAAAGATCTAAATATCCAAAAAGAAACATTAAATCTTCTGGAAGAGAAAGTGGGAGAAAATCTTGAAAACATCAGGGTAGGCAAAGAGTTCATGAACAAAAATCAAAATGCTTGTTTGACACTTGAAAGAATCAACAACTGGGATCTCCTGCGGTTAAGATTTTTTCACCTCAAAGAAATTACCAACAGAGTGAAAAGACAACCCACAAATTTTGAAAAGATTTTAACTAATAAGTATTCAGACATAGGTCTTCTATCTAGAGTTTATAAAGAGCTAAAAACCATTAAGACTCAAAATTCAAAGACCCAGTCCCAGAAATGGGCATCTGAGATGAACACACACTTCTCAGAGAAAGAAATTCAACAAGCCTATAAATACATGAAGAAATGCTCCACATCACTAATCATTCATGAAATGCAAATTAAAACAACATTTAGATACCATCTCACCCCAGAAAGAATGACTATCATAAAGAAGTCAACTAACAACAAATGCTGGAGAGGCTGTGGGGGAAAAAGGAACCCTTCTCCACTGCTGGTGGGAATGCAGACTTGTGCAACCATTATGGAAAGTAGTGTGGAGGCCCCTTAAAAAACTAGAACTGGAAATCCCATTCAATCCAGCTATCCCCCTACTGGGAATTTTCCCAGAAGAACTGAAAACATCAAACCATAGCGATATTGGTGCACCTATGTTTATAGCAGCCCAATTTGTAATAGCCAAATCTTGAAAACAACCAAAATGCCCATCGAGGGCCAGGGAGATAGCTCTGTGGCACAAGTGCCTGTCTGGAAAGTATAAGGTAATGAGTTCGAACCCTGGTCCTGCAAAAAAAAAAACAAAAAAAAAACAAAATGCCCATCATCTGAATAATGGTTGAAAAAGATGTGGTGTTTTTATACAACAAAATATTACTCAGCTATAAAGAATGATAAATTAGAAAACTTCATATATAAATGGGTGTACGTTGAACACATACTCATAAGTGAAATAAACCAGACCTACATGTATAAATATCATATAGTCTCCCTAGTGTAAGAAC
>PVKN010018448.1:0-16842 GCA_004027915.1 Capromys pilorides
AGGGGAAAGGGGAGGGTGGAGGGGAAAGGAAGGAAGGGGAGGGGGAGGGGGGAGGGGAAAGGAGAGAAGAGAGGAGCGGAGCAGAGCAGAGCACCTGAAAGGTCCAGGTGTCTCTAACTAAGTGCATGGTATGTTTCAAAGGGAAAAATCAAAATGACAGCATTTCTACACAGGAACATATTTTTCCCCTAAGAAATTCAGACATGGATTTTTTTTTCTTAACAAAAAACCAATTATCATGGCTGGCGAGATAGTTCAGCAGACTAAGCACCTGCTTTGGCAAGTCCCACGTGCCATGCTAGCCCCATTCCCAGGGCGTGCTGAGCCCATGACCAGACAGAGTCCAGGAATGGTGGCGCACACCTGTTATCCCAGCACTGGGGAGGCTGAAAATAGGAGGATCACTATGAGTCCGAGCTACATAGTGAGACCTGTACCAAATACCAAACACACAAATGAAAAAATAAAGAAATAAATAAAATCCATGACTAATTCAAAACTACCATGTCTATAAATCATACTGTGATTTTGGGGGGACACTAAGCTTTTCCTGAAAATTTACCATGAGCCAGGCTGTACGATATGTAATAAATGTTCTGGACAACTTAGCACATATTAATATCTAAACCAGCAAAAAAAACAAAAACAAAAAACGAAACACCATTTCACTTTCAATTCTTATGAAAAACCTAGACAAGTAATAATTTTACTGCTTTCCTAAGACAAATTTAAAGTCTCAAAACTTCAGAGGAAAAAGAATTTGCCACACTGCATAATCTAGGTTAAAATGAAGTTTAAGGGCTGGCCAAATAGCTCAGTGGATTAAAGCACCTGCAAGCAGGCACAGGGGCCTGGAGTTCAATCCCCAGGCCTGCTGTGCTGGCCTCGCGCCTGGGGTGCACTGAGTTGGCAACTGAGACTGGGCATGGTGGCGCACGCCTGTGATCCCAGCTCTTGGGAGGCTGTAAACAGGTGGATCACTATGCATCTGATGTAGTAGTGAGGCCCCAATACCCTGTAGACCCTTCCCTAAAATACAAAAAAAAAAGTCTGACATATTCCTAGGTAAATGGATGAGACCATATACTCTTACATGAAATGTGTAAGTACCACATTATTTCTTTGGTGTGACAAACCCAAAATATGTATTAGGTACTATGAAATAGGAAGAAAATATTCAAATAGGGAGTAGAATAAAGGAGGAGGGGGAGGGGGGAAGAAAAAAAAGGAAAAAGTAAAAAAAAAAAAGAAAAGGAAAAATGCTTCTGTAAATGGAGAAGAGAGAAGGGATTGCAAGAAGGGCTTGGGAATGGAAAGAAATGTTATGTTATGTACAAGTACAAACTAAACTATGATGACTCTGATTATGTATATCTAAAATGTACCAGTAAAGTCTGATTTAAAAAGAATGATGTAGGGGGCCTCTCTGGTTAGCTCAATGGTTTAAGTGCCTGCTCAGGCAAATCCAGTCAGGCACAGGGACAGTGGTTCGATCCCCACCCCTATCCTTAAGGCAGTCTGAGTCAGCTGAAAATGAGTAAATAAAATGATGTGAAGTGGGTATGGTGATAAGACACTTGTAATCTCAGCATTCAGGAAGCTACGGCAGGACTGCTATGAGTTCAAGGCCAACCTTAGCTACAAAAGGCGCCTGAACTACACAGACCCTATCTCCAGTGTAAACTTGCAACTTTATATTGGGATTTACCTAATATAAATCCTACTTATGCCAGGCATGGGGGTGCATGCCTGTAGCCTGTAATCCCAACACTCAGGAGGCTGAGGCAGGAGGATCGGTGTGAGTTCGAGACCAGCCTGGGCTACAAAAGGGAGCTCAAGGCCAGCCTGAACTGCACAGCAAGACCCTGCCTCAAAAAAAAAAATCCTACCCATATTCTTTGATCATTAAATCAAGATGAAAAATATTTTATTATTTACTAGTTGCTCAGAAATTTCTGTTACAAGTAACTGTGTGTATGGTGCTGGGGATCAAATCCGGGGTTTCCAGTGTTCTAGGCAAACACTCTGCTTTGAGGTAGGTACCTTTTCCCCACCCAAAAGTGATTTTTAAAACATAAAGCTGAAAACTCACCAAAAAAAGATCGAAAGCTGGTATCTCAATTAAGATTAAATTTCCTATTTGTGAATACTATTCTTGTCATAATGGATGTATTATAATGAAAAAACCCACAGTTATGGGGAATTATGAATTACAGTTGATAATTCCCAAGGAAAAGGAACTCCTGAGCTTGCAAACACATAATATTTATCTTATCCTGGGAATGTTCTTCAGTTTTTACTGTCAATAGACTTCCCTGGCATCTCTGTGATTTCACTGAATCAATATATTTATGGATAATCTAAATAAAAATTGCTTTCCCTGAATAACTTTTAAATAAAAGCAATGTTTGATATTCCATTATCTAAATAGTAGACAATACCATATTAAATTATGAGTGACAAATGGATCTTTAGAGTTGCTTGGGTGACTTCCTACAAAAAGAGACTTAGGCCTGGAGAGATAGCTCAGTAGAATAAGAGCTTGCCTGGCAAGCACAAAGTCTTGAGTTGGGGGGTGGGGAGAAGATATATGGGAGGGATTGGCTGCTGTCTAAACTGTCACTGCTCCTCCCTTTCGCTCTAGCTGATTTGCTTTTTTTCCGCTGCTATGAACAGCTGCCCTCTGCCATACACCATTCTGCCTTGGAACCTGCTGGTTATGGACTGAAACCTCCTCAAAATGTGAGCTAAACATCTCCTTTTTTTTTTTTTTTTTTAAAGGAGACTCATTATATTTTGTAGCACACAGATGAGACACATATCATCATCATAGGTGCTATAGTTTGATGACCAGTGCCATCTGTGAAGGTTTATAAAGCTTGTTGTCTTATAGTCTCAATTCCACCCTGCGTCTTCTGCCCTGTGATGCAAGTGCTGAGAAAATACATACATCTTATTTAGACAGCTGGCTTCCTGTTAAGAAGTAATGGAAGAGAAATGAAAGGCAGGAGAAAACACAGTTGGCTCTAGTTTTAAGCTCTCCCTAGTGCCCATAAACCCTAGAAATAGCTTTAGGTCCCTCAGAAGGACCACCACCAGCTCTGTGGGACTCATTTTAACTAAGAGGTTCTGGTAACCTCAATTTCTTTCTACTGTTTCATGGCCTAAGATAAGATGGCTGCTTGGGGTTCTTTAGTTTTATATTATCAGTCCTCAATTATTAAAATACTTGCTTAACCAACCCATGTATCAAATTGTATGATTTGATTTTCTAACTGGACTCTAACACTATTTTTAAAAAATATTACTCTATTTTCTTTTTAATCATTTATTTATTTAGTACAGGGTCTTGCTACGCAGCTCAGATTTGTAGCAATCCTTCTGTCTCAGCCATCGCAGTGCTGGGATTACAGGCATGCACTGCCACAACTGGTTTTGGTGGCTGGCTCAGTGTGGGGCCAGCACTGCATACAGTACCAGGAATCAAATCCAGGTCCTTACATTTGCCAGGAAGATGCCTGGACTGTCAAGCTATCTTCCCAGTCCCAGGTATTACACTATTTAACCAATTATTACCTTTAATGTTCCAATTTTCTGTGGCAATGGACTATCTCTGTTCAACAAAGTGGAAATAAGTACTAAGCCCTGAGCCAGGCGTAGTGGTGCATGTCTGTAATCCCAGCACTTGGGAGGCTGAGCCAGGAGGATCAGTTCAAGACCAGCTTGGACTACAAAAATGAGCTGAAGGACAGCCTGAACTGCACAGCGAGACCCTGACTCAAAAAGACAAAAAAGTAGTAAGCCCTGAAAAGTCTGCCAATGTCAAGTAAAGTATGATATGCATCCAAATAGCCAAGGCTAAATTTGCTAGATTGTTATCCTACAATCTTGATGGCCTTCCAATTGCTTCTTACCCATAACATTTTCCATACTTGTACTAGCTGAGATGCTTTTTATAACTATAGATTTCCTACCATGCCAATGATATCCTTCAATAGTTATTCAATGATTTTCTACATAATTCATGTGCTTTGGTCAGATGTACAGCTTATCAGTCCCCAACTACCCTTTTAACCAAATATCTTTTTCTACACCATCAAAATCCTTGCAGTTTACCACATTTTTTCCACACACATCTAAGTGTTCCTGTTTGCAATACTAAGTCTTGAACTAGCTAACTTATATTTAACTTTTGGGGAGCATTACTTGTACTTTAATATCTTTCTAACGTAAGCTGAAGAGTTCCTATCTTGAGTGTTCTCACAAGCAACTTTTAACATATACTGTGTTGCTGGCTTTTCTGTCTACACTATAGGTCTAGAAGTTCCTTCAAGAGGGGCTATATTATCTCAGTTTTGTATCTCTATAACCTTTTCAGAGTCTGGTAAATTGAAATCTTCTTTATCTTCCGCCAAATAAATATGTTAAAAATTTTATTTGAATCTGTGACACTAAAAATTCAAAATCATAACAATTATGTCATTAACGTACTTGAAAATATTTAAAATCCCTCACTGGGTTTATTGCACTTTTTATCACTCTGGAAGTATAGAGCACACAACAAATAATAAGGATATGCTAGCAGGTTATGTGTTATGCTTAAAGAAGTGTTAAAAGTTTAAAAAAAAACCCTCAGATATCACTGAAGTTAAAATTTTACTTAGCACAAGAGTGCTAATGAAGTATCAAACACATTAAAGATAGCTTTAAAACTTTTTTTTGTACCGGGAACTGAACTCAGGACCTTGCGCTTGCCATGCAGGCGCTGTGCCACTGAGCTATATCCCCAATTAAAACATTTTAAAAAACATTATAGATTTATGATTTGCTGTGGGATTATTTTCTCCAAGAATTTTTATTAAAAAATTGGGCATGTTTAAATACTTACTGCATCTGAAGTTTTGCTTGGATTATTGCTTGGATTAGAAGAATGTGAATTTGAACTATGAAGAGCACTGTGGTTGTGTGAATTTTCTTGTGGAGAGTAACTGGTCCCTTGAAAAATAAAGAACAAAATGAATTACAGTTGCATTTCATCTGGATTTTTATCATACTATGTGATCACTGCAGATATTTAAATCAACAGTTTTACATGAGCAAAAGGAATACATATATAATTTATACTTTACATTTTCGACCTTATACATCAAGTTTAAAAAATATAACTGAAATTCTGTATAATTTCCAGAAATTGTAGTTTCTTTGGTTTAAGTTTTATTGATCAAAAAAAGCCCAAGTACACAGAGAAAAAGTTCAACTAATATGAAATTAAAAAAGGGGTCAGGGATATAGCTCAGTGGCACAGTGCCTGCCTGGGAAGCTCCTGAGTTTTATTCCCAGGATAAAAAAGCCCAAACCAAAAAACAAACCTAAAGAAGGCTGTTACTACCAATGTTTCTTAAATAATTCTCTTAATTTGCTTTTTAGTAGTCATATCAATTTCAACTGAAATACCATTGGGCTTTCAAAAAGTTAAGTTTAAAAGAGGGAAAATGGCCTGTCTTTTAACAGGATCAATTCTTCCTAAAGTACCTCTTGTGTGGTCTCAAAAATGTAAAAGTGAAAGATGATTAGGAAAAGACATTTCTCAGTTGTTTTAGGAAAACCTAATGGAATAAAACTCAAAACTTGCAAGAACCCAAAGAGATCCAACACATTAGTGTTTCACTTAAATTCTACACGGTTAGGGAGGTTTTCAGTAACAACCTAACACAATGCAGCTGGCATTAAAAAACAAAAACCAAACACACAACTATCAGTGCTCTCTCTCTGGGGCTAACCAAAATGCACAACAAAAAAAGCGAGACAAATTTTAAATAGTCTAGTAGGATCAATCAGAATAATAGTGTATAAGACAGAAATAAATATTAACTATCTCAATCAACAGGAAAACCTATGCAAGTAAAAGGAAAACTGAAATAAGATGGCTGTAAGGTGCCACATACATCCATGGAAAATTAAAAGAGCTATGCAATACTATGATTCAGAAGAACGGGAGCACATATATGTGGGCTTAGTATTTTGCACTCAAGGGCAAGGGCATATGGATTTTTCAAGTAACAAAATTTTCAGGGGCTGGGGAAGATACCTCTGTGGTACAAATGCCTGCCTGGCAAGTGCAAGTTCATGAGTTCGAACCCCATTTTCCCCCATCCCCAAATAAAAGTAGCAGCTTACAGATTACTTTTAAGAGATGACAGTCAAGATTTAACATGCAACAAATACTCTTCTATAAAGGAAGTAATAAGTAGCCTCAAATATCCCCCAAAACTACTTATGTCACATATTGTAAAAAAGAGGATCTACTTAAATATACAAAGTATTTACTTAAGAGCAATATGTTGGTACAACTGAGGAAATTTCCCAAAAAGAGCATTTTGAGAAAAGCTAATTCATTTCTTCACCTACTTATTTTGTTATGTTCTATCTGTAAAACAAAACCAAACCTAAAACTCCTTTAAAATACTGTCCATAGCAAGTAAGCGGCTAAAGAATACACAAAGTTAAGTTTAATGTGTAGCTATCTGAACAAACCCAAATTATCAGAATCCCCACAACTGATAAGAATTGCTTACTGAACCCAAGTCATTAGCATATACAGTATGGCTTATGCTGAACACATACTTTTCTAACTAAAAGCTTAAACTTTTACAATGCGCTAGATACAGCATTCCTATAAAACTAGTCAGAAACAAAGTAAACACAGCCTTGAGCTTCTCTGGGTAGATAGCATTTCTTGAGTCTTCAGAATTTGCTGCTGAAAGAATGAAAGGCATTCTTCAATTCCATACTATTGTGAGAAGAACTTTGAAATTTTTCACCTGGATTACTCCACTGTGCTCCATGTTTTCCTCTGCTGAAATCTGTTCTGTACCTTTTTATTAGAACTCATAGCTGTTGTTAGGGTCCCTAAACACTCACCAGAGCAAAGAAAATTTCATAGTTTTCAGAAAATCTTTTATCTACGATAAATCTTTTTATCTATGCTAAAACATTCATTTTTTAGACATAACTGTTCCCCCATACTAGTATACAGAGACCACCAAAAAATGTAGACATTTCAGCAGTTCATCATACTAAAAAAATGTCTGAAAGCTAATGGCCATTGCTCATGTAACTGTAGAATTCAAAGGTAACTTGTCTTAATGTCTCAATAAATTTAGTATTAAAATATTTATACTTAGTTTTTTTCTTTTCTGGTACATTTTTTGGCAGGCTGTACGTACTAAGGAGTTGATATTCCCATGGAAATTCTCATAACGTCATGTAAAATAATAACGGGGGAAAGGGCTGGCCAGATAGCTCAGTGGACTAAAGTACCTGATTAGGCAGAGCACAGAGTCCAGGGTTTGATTCCTGGTATGCTGGGAGGCCTTGCCCCCCCCCCCCCCCCCACCCCAGGGCACACAGAGATGACAATTGGGACTGGACATGGTGGGGCGTGCCTGGAATCTCAGCTCTTGAGAGGCTGAACACAGGTGGATCACTGTAAGTCCAATCTACCTAGCGATACCCTGTACTAAATACAAAATCAACAATAATAATGGGGGAAGCCAATACACTATTAGTGGCTGAAATAACTATTATTTTTTAATGTATCTGGTTGTTGCAGGGTCTCACTATACAGCTCAGACTCATGATCCTCCTGCTTTCAGGGAGGAGTAGAGGCCTGTACCACTATGCCCCAGATTGGCTGGCTCAGCCTGCCCTGGGAGCAGGGATGGCACAGCATGTGGTGCCAGGGATCGAACTGTGTGGTCCCTGCACTTGCCTGAGCAGGTGCTTTAGTCTGCTGAGCTATCTTGCCAGACCAACGAGTAATTTATAAAAGATACATTCAGTTAAGATGTCCCACTGACATTTACTCACACACATTCTTGGACAAAATGATCCATGATTGAATCTCTAAAATAAGAGGGGCAAATTAAAGTTCTGTAAAGATACTCTCTGAACCAAGGAAGGTATTTTATGGAAGAAAATAGAAACACTAGGAGGCATTCCAATTAGTAACTGCTCACCTCTAAAGAAATGGCAAACCTTCTGCCAGAATGAGATTATCAGGTTTTAGGTCTAGTCTGTGGGTTTTTTCAGAGTATTTGACATAACAATCAAAAACTATAAGCACCAAGCCTAAGAGTTTAAAGAGAAAAAAATGAATCAGCTATTAAGAAGGAAACTCACTTTCAGAGATAGTTGCTTTCACTTTGGGGGATATTTCACTTGAACTTTTTTTCCTTTTTTTGTCTTTTTGAGACAGGGTCTCGCTATGCAGTTCAGGCTGGCCTTGAGCTCACTTTTGTAGCCCAGGCTGGTCTCAAACTCGCACTGATCCTCCTGCCTCTGCCTCCCAAGTGCTGGGATTACAGGTGTGCACCACCACGCCCAGCTGAACTTTTTACTCTCTGAATGAAACTTTAAAAGCTTATATGGCAGCTGGGCATGGTGGTATGGGCCTGCAATCCTAGCACTCAGGAAATCTGTGCCACAAAATCAAGTTCAAGGCCAGCCTGTACTACATAGTGAGTACCTTCCAGGGAGGGAGGGAGGGAGGGAGGGAAGGAAGGCAGGCGGAGGAAGAGAAAATGAGTTAGCAGGGTTTATATATAACGAGCTTGCTTGTAGAATGTCAGGTCTGAACTCTACTCCATGACAACTGCAGTCCATACACAGTTAACACTCAGAACCAGGCTCATGAATTCAGATTTGACGTGTAAATTCCACGTTGGATCCAAAAACTTCGTACAAAAAGAATGCAAATGTCACACTAACATTTTCATATTGATTATGTGATAAAATATTCGGTATATACCTGATTAATGGTATACATAATTAAAATTTATTTCAGATGTTGATACTAAAATGTTGCCATACATAGCTTATTCAACTGCACTGCAGTACACAAAGATGCCCGCTGACATTTAATGGAAGGAGCTAGGGATGTTCACTATGCATAGGACTTTCACACAAGAGCTGTTATGTGTCCCCTGTTTAAAAAAAAAAAAAAAGTTCATAAGTAACCCTAGAAGCCAATCCTGCTTTAAGACACTATGTTGAATTTTGTTGTTTTGTTTTTGTTTTTTCTCCCTAGTATAGGGGATTGAATGCAGGACATTTGCATTGAGCTATGTTCTCCTTCAGCTCTCCTATCCTCCCACCCCCTCTAATGGAAATACTGTTCTCTCTACTCAGAAACAAAATCTTACGGCACCTGTGACCTCATTCAGACCATGATAACCACAGTAACTCTCTACCAGATCCTATTTATAAGTTTTGTACCTTCTACAAATATGAATAGATACAGCTATACAATGAATGAGAGGGCCTTACACACCCCTAATTGCTCAGGTGAGTCTTGAACTTGCAATTCTTCTGTCTCAACATCCTGGAGTGGCAGGACTACAGGTACTGTGCCAGCCACCACACCCAGCTATTACAATGAATTTTCCAAGAATATAACTGCTATGCAAACCACAAGGTTTGGAATTTCACTTTGTTTGGAACTTACACCAAGGGAAAAAATACCTACCATTGATAATAATGCTCTGAAATACCTGTCTGAAATGCTATTAAGCAGATCCCTTAGTGAATATTAAGCAGATCTCTTTTTGTTAATAAGAGTTAGGTACGAACATTAAAGTGGCCAATAGTCTCGGTGCAAGTTTGAGACCAGCCTGGGCTACAAAAGGGAGCTCAAGAACAGCCTGAACTGCATAGCGAGACTCTGTCTCCAAAAGACAAAAAATAAAAAATACAAGTAAAATTTGTTCTAAAAACAGTGCTGCTCCTGGGTGTGGTGGCACATGGCTACAATCCCAGCACTCACATTTGGGAGGCTGAGACAGAACACTGCTGCAATTTCAAGACCAGCCTAGCATACACAGTGAGAACAAGGCCAACCTCAGCTACATAGCAAGACTCTGTCTCAAAAACACAAAAACAAAAATAAAAATAGTGCTGCAAAACTTCGTTATTTTTATTTTTTCTGCAGCACCAGGGATTGAACTCAGGACCTTGTGACTGTCAGGTAAGCACTTATTCCACTGAGCTATCTCCCTGGGCCTATATTAAGTATTTTTAGCACAGTGAAACAAATCAGTTTGTGAAAACTACATATACAATATCTCTATGTCTTCCCTACTCTTAACACTTATAGGATAAATACTGTAAAATGTTTTATACCTGTACAGGATTTTGCACTTGCCAGGCAGAAGCTTATGCTGCTGAGCTCTCTCCCCATCCTAAAGTCATTTTATTTCTTTTATAGCATAAATCACAAGATGAAAATTTCCTATTTATACACCTTACACTGTCTTAAAGAGAAACATCTTGAACACAGGTATACATTCCAGGAACATAATTCTGTGATTATGAAATTACCTGGCTCTGTCAGTAGACTAAACTATAAATATATCAATGAAAGTTCAACATTTAAAATGAGTTATTCTTATAACAAAGGCATTAAGAAATTAAAAATTAAGTCCTAGCCTAGTTATGTTAACAAAAAACAATACAATGGCTATAATCTCATCTACCTGGGAAAATGAAGTAGGAAATTACAATTTCAAGGGCAGTCTCTAGACAATTTAGCAAGACCCTGTCTCAAAATAATACGTTTTTAAAAAAAGGACTTAGGGTACTGCTCAGAGGTAGAGTTCCCCCATCTTGAGAGATGTCAAAAACTTGGGACACTCTCTCAGACAGGAGCTTTCTTCCCCCCCAATAAATCTACTGTGCTAGAACAAAACAAAACAAAACAAACAAACAAACAAACAAACAAACAAACAAAAAAAACACCTTGGGACACAGTTCCTGTGTTTCATATGCAAGTATATGAACTATAACTGTCAAATGTAACTTTTACAACAAAATAAAGACTCGAAATACAAATATCTGCAACTCTGAAAATATATTACTCCATATATATATATTGGAATAGTGTGTTTCCCAAAAATAAATTTTTAAAAAAGGTAACAATTACAGCAAAGTTCAGAGATGCTTTCATTACTGATCACTCATGTCTCAAACACCTTGTGTCTAGCTACATGTTTTCAAATATGAAAGCTGTTTATTAAAGGGGGAAAATAAACATTGCCACGTTGTCCAAAACAATTATGTACACATTAAAGCACAAGCTCAGGGAATCCCTCAGACATTTGCTGGTGATGGTTAACGCTATACAACTTTACTACAATATGCTTTAGACATTATGGGTCCATTTTTTATCTGGATTTCTAAAGATATACAAATAAGGGGCTGGGGAAATAGCTCAGTAGAATGAGTGCTTGCCTGGCAAGTGCAAGGTCCTGAGTTCAATCCCTAGTCCTGCCAAAAAATAAAAAAAGAAATAAACAGAGTGAGAATGTGGCTTCATGCCAAGACTCTGGGTTTAAGGTGCATTACCTCACAAAAAAGCCGAGAGTGGTTTATAGAGGCCTGGGAGGCTAAGGCAGGAGGATCAGTGAGAATTGAGACCAGCCTGGACTACAAAAGTTAGCTCCAGGCCAGCTTGAACTGCATAGCAAGACCCTGTCTCAAAAAGGCCGCCGCCAACAACAACAACAACAACAACAACAACAACAACAACAACAACAACAACAACAGGGGCTGGCAAGATGGCTCAACAAACAACAACAACAACAACAACAACAACAACAACAACAACAACAACAGGGGCTGGCAAGATGGCTCAACAATCTAAAGTGCCTGCTTAGGCCACTGCAGGGACTGCGGTTTGATACCCGGCACCACATGCTATGCCAGCCCCAGCCCCAGCCCCAGGGCAGGCTGAGCCAGCTGCCGGCCATAACACACGCACACACGCACGCACGCACAAATAGAAAACAAAAACACCGGCACCTGACACTTACAAAAAATAATAATAACAATCAGGAGCTACAAGGGCCAGTGAAATAGCTGAGTTGAGTAAGTGCCTGCTTAAGCAAGCGCAGGAGCCAGGGTTCATCTCTGGCAACAAATGCTGTGCCGGCCCTGCCTGGGGCACACTGAACTGAGACTAGGCATGGTGGTGCATTCCTGTAATCCCAGCACTGTGGAGGCTGAAATGAGATTACTAAGAGTTCAAGCTGCACAATGAGACCCTGTATCTATTTAAAAAAAAAAAAAAAAAAAAAAGCACTGGGAAAGATAACATTTCTCCTTACAGGCTTTTTTCCTACATGTATAGGTGGAGGTGTGTACTTATGACCCAGAAACATCTTCATTTAGCCGGGTGTGGTGGCACACGCCTGTAATCCCAACACTTGGGAGGCTGAGGCAGGAGGATTGGTGCAAGTTCGAGACCAGCCTGGGCTACAAAAGTGAGCTTAAGGCCAGCCTGAACTGCATAGTGAGACGCTGTCTCAAGACCAAAAACAAAAAAACAAAAACAAAACTTCATTCATCAGTTTTAGTGAGATTACACTCCGCATGAACATGCATATATGCGACATTACATAAGAAACGTAAGTCTCCACCTTGAACCTGCCTCACCTTATGAATTTGCTCTACAAAAAATCCCTGGAAAAGGCAGGTTCCTTGGCAATGCACTCAGGTCCGCTTCTGTCCCTCTCTTGGACAGAGCTTCCTTTCCTTCAAGAAATGTATTCTGCTCTTAAGAAAAAAAGTGGGACATTTATATTGTCTACTACTTTTCTGATTGCTGGAATATTCAACATATAAGAAATTGTATCAAATAGTGAAAACCATATAAAATTTAAGGAACTGCTTCCCAAATTAAAAAATAATGATTCACAAGAAAAACACTTGACAACTAAACCACATCACAGCTCATACTGAAATTCCCCCCCCCCCGGAACCAGGGTTCAAACTCACAACCTTGCACTTGCCAGGCAGGCACTTGTGCCACGGAGCTATCTCCCCAAGCCCCTCATACTGAAAATTAAAAGCAAAGTTTTGTCTTTTTATTTATTTTTGCCTTGTAAGAGTCCTGTCTTTTTGACTTATACTCCAGGTAGTATTGGTCATTCTTTTGCTTTTTTTTGTGTTTGGTATAGGGTCTCACCACACAGCTTGGACTTGCAGTGATCTTCCTGTTTTCAGCCTCCTCTGTGCTGGGATTACAGGCATGTGCCACCACACTTGGTGTTGGTGGCTGGCTCAGCAAGGCCTGGCATGTGCCGGGGATGGAATCCTGGTCCCTGCACTCGTGTAGTTACTTAAGTCTGCTGAGCTATTTTGCTAGCCCTATAGCCATTCTTTTAAGGTAAGGATATATGATGTATTAACCACTGTTATCCACTATTGCTATAGAACTTTTATTTTTCCATAGGATTTTCATATGTTATTAACATATGTTATTACATTAACATAAAGCTTTATAGACTTTAGGAAAGATGACAGTACAACACCTTATTCTGATATTTGCCCTCGATAGCACTGATCAAAGTAATCTTTTTAC
Organism: Capromys pilorides; assembly: GCA_004027915.1. Classification (NCBI taxonomy): domain Eukaryota; kingdom Metazoa; phylum Chordata; class Mammalia; order Rodentia; family Capromyidae; genus Capromys; species Capromys pilorides. The sequence goes on from PVKN010018448.1 coordinate 13,418, forward strand.
AAGATCAAAAAAAACAGAAACATAATTATACACAACTGAGAATAGTCACAACTCAACTGACACTGGCAAAGGATTGAGAGAAAATTAAATCCACACTAATGTACAGGGAAGAACCAACTTCTCTGAAGTTTACACATTTTACAGACTTATGTGAGGCAGAAGAGATGAGAGAGAAGGGTCACTTGTCCCATTAAGTTGACCTTTTTTTAGGGATAGGGGGTAAAATGCAGAGAACTGCCTGAATCAGAAGAAAGTCTATCTAAATTCCTGTGTGGTGGGCCGGCGAGATGGTTCAGTGGTCTAAAGCGCCTGTTTAGGAAAGCTCAGGCAACTGTAGGGACTGCGGTTCGATCCCCGGCACCACATGCTGCGCCAGCCCCACCACCAGGGCAGGCTGAGCCAGCCACAAAATAAACAAACAAACAAACAAACACAACAAGCAAACAAATAAATAAAATTTAAAAAAAAAATAAATTCCTGTGTGGTTCACTAGATGTAATTAATTCCTTGGTGTGCTGGGTTGCCAACTGGTAGTCAACTTGTTATACCCAGATGAACTGAACTAGCATGGTGCTGGATGTGGGAGGCCCATTTCAGCATTGTTCATGGTAGCATAATAGGCAGAACTGGAGAAAAGCTGGTAGAAGTTGTTAAGTAAGCTGCTTGGAAGCTGCTGGTTCTCCTAGGCTATTCTGCTTGAGGACTCTGTTCACTTAGGGGAAGTTCTAGTCCCCACCTTGAGCATCACTTCCTGGCTCTGGAAGAAAAGATGATGCACAGCACCGTCTTTTGGAGAAGCTTATCACATTGGCTTTCCTGACGGGAATTTATCTTTTCCCATCATTGGAGGAGCTTGGGATCCCACTGTTGGCAAGGGTGGCTGTGATATTTTTGGGAGAGCACTGCTTCCTGGCTCCAGTTCAGACATCTCAGCTTGCTAGCACAGCTCCTTCACCCACTGGCACAGACTTTCTAACTTCTACCACTGACCTCTGGGCCTTCCCAGCACAGATCTATGAGGTAGGTCTATATGAGACACTGTCATGGGCTCTAGGCCTTCAGCTGCACTTTTGTGAGGCATTGTTACAAGCTCTAGGTTTTCAGCTAGATGCATGAAGGATGTCAGGATCCAGACCTTCAGCTGGATTCTGACAGATTCCCTCAATTTTTTGTATGTGATTTTTTGGGAGACTCATTTTAAAATAATCCTATAATAAGTGTCCTGTGTTGTATTATCCCCCTGGCAAAACTCCAAACTATGAAACCTGGAAAGAGTATTCAACAAGTACAGTGGAAGTGCAGAGAAAACTTTCAAGTCTCCAGTTTGTCACTCTCTTCCAAATAAGTATTTCTTATATTTTCCCTAAACGCTGATTCTAAACCACCAAATTTTCTTTCTGGTCTTCTTTGAGACAAGGTCTCACTATGCAGTTTAGGCTGGGCTTGAGCTCACGTTTATAGCCCAGGCCGGTCTTGAACTTGTACCGATCTCCCTGCCTCAGCCTCCCAAGTGCTGCGATTACAAGTGTGTACCACCATGCCCGGCTAAACCACTAAATTTTAAAATACTGTTCAGGAGAAGCAGAATCAAACATGATTGAACCACATTGTCTGCCTGCCTACTTGTAAGAATACTCAGCAGAACACCTTTAATCAGAAGTATGTAGAAATGTTCCATGCAGAACCCAGATGAAGACCAATTGAGTACATATACAACTTAGAGAAAATACTTCAAAAAAATTCTCAGGAAGCCAAGAAGATTGTAGATGGATTCTGTTCTCAAGGGTAATGAAAACAAACTGAAAACAAACAAATAACAAAAGCAACAAGCCAGGCGTGGTGGTGCACACCTGTAATCCCAGCATTTGGGAGGCTGAGGCAGGAGGATCAGTGTGAGTTTGAGACCAGCCTGGGCTACAAAAGTGAGCTCAAGGCCAGCCTGAACTGCATAGGAAGACTTTGTCTCAATAAGACAAACAAACAAACAAAAAACCCAGCACAAAAATGAGGGGCAGGGGCTGAAAAGAACAAAATAAACTCCAGAGAAAAGATGAAACCGTTGAAAAAATTAAAACCACATTAGAAATAACTGAACAGTTATAAGGAACACAGCACAGAGAAATATGACAAAGCATACAGGACAAAATTGAAAGCACTTATAAGATGTCAGATAATCAAAAGTATAGGAGATATGCAAAACTGGAGGTCCTCAAAAAACAAACGAAAACGAATAGGAGGACACTGAAGGAAAAAACTACCAAGAGGGGCCGGTGAGATGGTTCAGCAGTCTAAAGCGCCTGCTTAGGCAAGCTTAGGCAACTGCAGGGACTGGGTTCGATCCCCAGCACCACATGCTGCACCAGCCCCACCCCCAGGGCAGGCTGAGCAGGCCATAACAATAAAAAAAAAAAAACCTAACAAGACATAAATGGGAATCTGAATGCTCAGATGGAAAAGGGCTTACTGTGTACCAGAAAATAGCACAACCATGGTACCTTGGTTCACAAACTCCATTTCACAAGTCTGGAAAAGATGGCCATGGTATTATTAGTAGTCACCAGATATAGAGTTCATCAACAAAAACAAAATTTTCTTAAATGCTTTTGTTTCCAAACCAAACTGTTCACAAAAGCATTCACAAACCAAGGTACCACTATAGTGAAGAACTAATAAATCTGTATCTTCATCTTAGGAGTTGCTTTTATGCATCAAAAACTCTAGAAGATGCCCACACAGAAGCATATTACTTATAAAACAAAATTAGTCAACCCTAGATTTCAACAATAAAACTAGGGCTGGGGATATAGCTCAATGGCACAGAGCCTGCCTGGCAAGCTCAAGGCCCAAGTTCAATTCCTGGGAACCAAAACAAATCAATAAAAAACTAAACACTAGAAGACAATGGTACAGTGTCTTGTGCTGACAGAAAAAAATGCCTCAATTATTTTCAAGTCAGTATGTCAATCATGGGTAACATTATTAGAAGGACATTCATAAGTACTTAAGAACTAAAAAATTGAAGAACTCATAACTTGGATGAAAAAGAACTATAGGGAAATTATAAAAAAATAAAATATTTTCCAATAGAATAGCTATCAGTAATTTGAAGAACAAAAGAATGCTCTGAATACAGCTAGATTCATCTGTTTATGATTTATTAATAGCCATTTTGATTATCAAGTGTTTATTTTAATATTTATTGTTTTGTGCCCAACTGACATACAGCAAATTTTACTTTACTCAAAATATATTCTTGTAAGTTTCTCATCTGTTCTATTTTATACAGGCTATCACTGGCAACTGTTAAACTGTAGATATACAAATGCAGGTGCTATGTACAATGTCCTTATTTAATAATTAATTAACTGGACACTTGCTATACACCAAAGCTCATAGAAGACAACAGACTGAGAAATCAATTTCTT
>PVKN010018449.1:0-16813 GCA_004027915.1 Capromys pilorides
ATTAAAGCTAGGCTCAGTGGCCTGTAATCTCAGCATTCCTGCAGGCTGAAGCAGGAAGACAGCAAATTTGAGCCCAGCTTGAGGAAGGTTGGGCCACGGTGAGATCTTATCTCAAAACCAAGCAGGTGATTGGGCTGGGGAGATAGCGCAGTGGTCTGAGCACCTGCCTGGGAGGTGCAAGGACCCAGGTTCGGTCCCCGTATCGCATGCAGTGCCAACCCTGGGCATGCCAAGCTGGCCCCGAAACTGGGCATGGTAGCACATGCCTGTTATCCCAGTGCTAGGGAGACTGAGACAGGAAGATCACTATGAGTCCGAACTGTGTAGTGAGGTCTGTAACAAATAAATAAAAAATTTTAACAATACATTTTTAAAAAGCGGGGATGCAGCTCTGTGTAAAGGCCCCAGGTTGCACCCCCAGCACCACATGGGGTCCTGTAAAAAGGCTCACTGGTCCCATCTTCTCACTTGGTGGGGCCCGTCCCCAGGTCTCCCTAGGAGTTTGAGTCATCTCAGTTGTCGCACTGGTGGGGTCCAGGTGCTCGGTGTCTGCTCTGGCGCAGCTTTACCTCTGTGGGGTCACAACTGACGTCACCTGTGGTCCTCATTTTAGTCTCTGGAGTCTTTTTTTTTTTTTTTTTTCCCGTATTTCTCGGTTGGCCGATCTCAGTTGTGCCGCTTTTGTTACCTTGCAGCGACCAATGGCCTCTTCAGTGTTTATTTTAAAAATTACCCCGCATAATCACATGTGTGTCGCGTATCTGCTGTGCAGGTAAAATGTAGAAAAGCACAAAAGATAATCATAGTGCAGTGAATTGTCTTAAACTTACTGCGATCACGAGTGGAGTATTTGAGTTTCCTGCTGAATTATTTCCTTATTCAGCCAAACTCATTTCTGAATTTTTGAAGATTCTGTTTTGGTTTTTGTTTTGTCTGGTGTTTTTTTTTTTTTGAGGGGGGCTGGGTCTCATTGCGGCACCAGGCTGGCCTTTCACTCTCAGCGATCCTCCTGCCTCAGCCTCCCGAATGCTGAGATGACAGTTGCATTCCCTCAATAAAGATTTTGTTTTTGAAATGAAACCAGGGCCTAGGGAGAAAGCTTGGCTGTGTGAGTGCCTGCCTGGCAAGAGCAAGGTCCTGAGTTCACACCCCAGTACTGCATGCTTTCTGGCCCCCAACCCCAGGCATGGTGGTGTATTCCTGTTATCCTATCACTAGGGAGGCTCAGCCAGGAAGAGCACTATGAGTGCAAACTGCATAGTGAGACCCAAACAGAACAAAACAAAAACAAAAATAAATAAGTAAATAAAATTAGACTAATATCTGCTTTCCAAGGCTAGGGAGTAACTTACTGAGATCCCAGGGTGTGTGTGTGTGTGTGTGTGTGTGCGCGCGTGCGTGCGTGTGCATGCGTGTGTGCGTGTGTGTGTATGCGCGTGTGGCCTCTATGCAACACATCTGCAGCTGTAACAACCGACTGGGTGCCGGAGATCTCTGTTCTTTTGCTGAATGAGCACCAAACCCAGGGCCTGGTGCTCGCTGACAAAAAAGGAACTAATGCTCATAGAATCCAAAATGGAGGTGCCAGCAGGGCCGCACTCCCTGTAATGCCTCAGGGAAAAGCCTGCTGGTTTCTGTGGGGCCTGCGCCCTTGGGGTTGTCCTTCTCTGCCTCCCGTGTCACCCTCTCCTTTATGTCTGTCCCTAGTCCTTGTCACCCTGGATTGGTAGCCACCCTTCTCCAACGTGGCCTCTTGGCCTCACTTGACTTCATCTCCTGTGACTGCAGGGTTTTTTTTTTTTTTTTTCCATTACTGGGGTTACTCCCCCTCATTTTTTAAAAAAAAATTTTTTAATTTATTTTTTGTGGGACTGGGGTTCAAACTCAAGACCTTGCACTTGCCCGGCAGGCACTTGTGCCACGGAGCTATCTCCCCGGCCCCCTACCCATTTTATTTTTGAACATAGGGTCTCACCAAATAGCCTAGGCTGGGTTTGGATTCGCGATCCTCCTGCCTCGGCTTCCTGGAGCGATGAGATTGCAGGCGTGCGCCCCCTGCTGGCTCCAGTGACTAATTTCTAATAAGGGTCGGAGGGCTGGGATTCCAACTATAGCTGGGAGGCAGAGGCAGGAAGGGTGGCCAGCCTGGGGTACACAGGGAGTTCAAGGGCAGTCTGAACTCCCAGTCTCTTCCGTAGATTGAGGACATGTTTAACGAGATCAAATTCGGCGAGTACGCGGACACGGGGAAGCTAATCGACAGAATCAACCTGCCCGACTTTCTCAAGGTGTACGTCAACCACAGGCCGCCCTTCGGCAACACCCTGCAGGGCATCCGCCAGAGCTTCGCCGTGCTGGGCACCCCCAACGAGCGCGGCGAGAGCGTGGTGCGCAGGGACGCGCTGCTGCAGCTGCTGCTCACCAGAGGTGGGGCGGGCCAGCGCTGGGCCGGGGCTCACGGGCACGGGGGCCCCACCCCAGCACCCGCCCCGGGCACCTCGGTGCCCATCTCCACGTCCTGGTCTGCAGTACCGAGGCACACGCACCTGCCTCCCAGGGCCCGTGTGAGGTCGGGAGCATCCGCTGCTCCGGTTTGTTTGGAGCAGGGTCTCACTGCAGTCCAGGCTGATCTCGCGTTCTTGGGCGATCCTCCTGCCTCATCTTCCTGTGCGCTGGGGTCACAGGTGTGGCCACCACACCCGGCACCGGCAGGCGTGTGTGAGACAAGCCCACGCTGCTGCTGTCTTCCTTATTATTTAGTGGTGAGGAGTCTGTCCCACGCTGTGGGACCTTCTCACATCGGTCCGCCTGGAGCGGATCGGAAGCCAGGCGTGGTGTCCGCGCCCGGGATCCCAGCACTCCCCAGGCTGAGGCAGGAAGATTGCTGTGAGTTGGAGGCCAGCCTGCGTGACACAGGGACACCCGGCCTCAAAAAGCCCAAACCACACCAAACCAGAAACACAAGAGCGGACCCGAGACGCAGGACCTGGGTGGAGAGGGGGCGAGGGTTCCTCAGCACGTCACAGCCGCGCTGTCCAGGGCGTGAGCAGCCGCCTTGCTGTCCCCGCTGCAGGTGAGCACATGACGGAGGAGGAGATGACCGACTGCTTTGCTACACTGCTGGGCTTGAATCCCGAGGGCTGGAAATCCGAGCCTGCAGCCTCGGCGGCGGGCAGAGGTAGGCAGCCGCCGTGGGCCCTGGTCCACCGAGACTCCGACGTGCGCCAGCCTCGGCCAGGGGACAGTGTGGCGGGGCTCCGCAGGTGTGGTGGGACCGGCGCTGACTCGCGTGGCCAGAGCCTGGCTTCGAGCAGCCGTTTTTTTCTCTCTCTCGGTTTTCGTTTTTAAAACGGCATCTCCCTTTGTGGTCCCGGCCTGCCTCCAACTTGCAGTGATCCTCCTGCCTTGGCCTCCCACGTGCTGAGATCACGGGCCTGCGCCACCATGCCAGGCTATGTTCTTAAAGGTCCTCCTGCGCTGGGGGTGTCGCTCAGTGGTAGAGGCCTTCGCTACAGTGTGTGAGGCCAGGGACGGGATCCCCAGCACATGCATGCACACGTGTGCATGCACACAGGGGCACACTCACACGCACGCGCACAGGGGCACACACGGGCGTGAAGACCTCTCCTCCTCTCCCCGCCGCAGCTCAGGGTGCTCCCTTCCAGTCTGTGGGCCTGACTCAAGCCCGTCCACCCCCGCTGCCTTTGCCCCCAGCAGTCGCTCAGGTGCAAGGATGAACGTGAGGCTCCTGCTCTCCAGCTGTCTATTCCCTGTGTCACCCAGCTCCTGGGCCCAGCTGGTCTCTTCCAGCATGCGGACTCTGCACCCCACTCCATGTGGGCTTCCGGTCTTCACGGGCAGTGTTCTCAGGCCTCACATCCAGGAAGCGTGCAGCCTCCCAAGCTCTTCTCACGTGGCCAGCTCATCCTAGCGTGGTCGGCAGCAACTCAGCTGACCGTGCTGTGTCCAGTGACGGAGGACCGGGTGCCACTCAGGGTTTTAGGGAATCAGAAACAAAGCATAGAGTTAGGCCTGGTGGCAGGAGGCTGAGGCAGGAGGATCACTGAGCTGGAGGCCAGCCTGGGCTACGCTGGCCAGCCTGTGTTTTAAAAAAAAAAAAAAAAAAGACAAAGCCTAGCACAGAGCAATCTCTCCCTTTTGTTTAGTGTCCTTTCCTTGTTTTTGGGGAAATCCTCCACTATACAAGCCTGATCTCAGGGAAGACATGGGCTTGGTTTTCTTGTTTGGCTATGTTCAGAAATCAACCTAGAAGAGGAACTTCCAGACGAAATCACTGCGGAAATATTCGCGAGTGAAATTCTTGGCCTCGCCATCTCGCAAGCCCCTCGGGAGGACGGCCAGTAAGCTTGGGGACAGCGTTCCCGGCACAAAGGATGCTGTGTGTGCCTCCCGCCTCCCCGCGCCCGCCCTCACCCTGCCCACTTCAGACATTAAAGCAGATTCCTGGAAGCCAAGGAGCCGGGGCAGCGTCGTCTTGGGTACAGTGCGGTTGGTGGCAGCGGGAGGCCCCGACACCCCTGTGATCCTCACTGCCTGCCGTGAGGTTGGGTGGTGCCTGGTGCCCGACAGTGGTGTCTTCTCAGGGGTTCCAGCAGCTGCATGTGACCGTTAGGACAAGCATCGCCGGCCAAGCCTGACCCAGTGACAACCGCCTCAGAGAAGGCAGAGCCTGTGCCACACCTGGCCCAGAAGCCACACACAGCCCCCTGCACCCCACAGAGGCCAACACCTCCCCTGCACCCCCCTCTCACAGCATAGTCACCTCACCACCTGTACCCTGCTGGGCCCCAAACATACAGTGGACAAACCAAATGGAGGGTGGGTTTTTATTCCTTATTTTTTAGATGGTTCCATTGTGTAGATCAGACTTCAACACACTATGGAGCCCAGAGCATTCTCAAACTCATGGAGATCCTCCTGCCTCAGCCTCCCAACTAGGGGGATCACTGATGTATACCACCATCCGTAGCAAATGTTCTAAGCTCTTCAAAACCTCCTCTTAGTCCAGTGGAGTCCCCAGGGAAAAGGTATTGGGATTCTAGTCTACCACTTCCAGTGCAACCCACATTGAGACTAAAGACCCAAAAGCATGTTTTTTTTATGGTGGGCTCAGCCCACCTTGGGGATGGGGCTGGCGCAGCATGTGGTGCCGGAGATGGAACCGCAGACCCTGTGGTTAGCCTAAGCTTGCCTAAGCAAGCGCTTTAGATTGCAGAACCATCTCACTGGCCCCCGAAGGCATGTTTGTAGCTGTAGGGAGCCCAGGGCTCCTAAGTCCAGTCAAAGGATGGCAAACCCAGAGCAAAGGCCTTGCCCCAGGGCCAAGTCTAGGTTGTATTAATTCCCAGAGTGGCACTGGGATGAGGGTCGGCGAGAATGGCAGGGCGTCCGCGGGTGCTGTGCGCTGGGCCAGGTGGGAGGCAAGAGGCGAGACAGCCCCTGTAATATACAGAGAGGGGGAGATGCAGAAAGGGGCTGGCCAGGCACAGCTCCAGGGAGCACCCAGCGTCTGGGGGGCGGAGCTTCAGCTCTGCTGCGTCATCTTCACGCCCGGCTCCACCGACAGCCACAGCTTGGTGTCCCTGGGCCTGGCTCACGTGCACGCCTAGGAGCTGCCAGAGAGGCACCGCTACGCTGACGCACTGCCACAGATCGGCACCTAGGTCACACACGTTTGTGCTCCTTAAAGCCCAGTTGAGGAGATAAAATAATGTCCTTGTTAGCGCTGTACGCAGCAGTACCCAGAAGTAGGGCCAGACACTGGGCCAGACACACTTCTCCTAAGGAGGGCTGTCAGGTGGGCCTCCGCGGCCAAGCCTGGAGGTCTCCTCAGGCACCTGTTCCCGGCCCGTGCTCGGCTTAGGATACCCATCCACGTGGGGCCCGGCCACAGCATCCCCAGGCACGGCATTGCTGGCCACGGTGTCCCTGGCCACAGCGTGCCCGCCATCGGAAGGGCCTCTGGCCCACAGCGTGAGAGGGGAAGGCAGGCCCTGGTGTCCTTCCTCACCCACCCCGCCTCCCCACCACATGGCATCCAGCTGGCAGTAGGGCCTGGCCATCGTCTTTGGAACATTCTGGAATGCAGAGCTGCCCCAAGCCGGGCCGTGTCACAGCGACCTTGGGCAAACGGCTGCTCGTCAGATCATGTCACCAGGGCTTCAGAGCCTAGAGAAGTGCACAAAGAAAAACCAGCTCCGTGAATCGATTCCGCAGCTGCCGCGGACTTGGGAGGTGGAGTGGCAAGCCAGCGGGCAGGTTCCTGGGGACACTGTAGGGAACGGAGCACTCGGGGCTCACTGTCCTCTTCAGAGAAGAACTCAGAATTGGGAGGGGCCGGACTCTGCTGGGCTTCTGTTGATTCTATTCTTGCCCACAGCTGGCCAGCGCCGGTGCCGCAAGGCCCCTCCCGGAGGGTGTGGCTGCTGCTCCCCCGTGAGACCTGGAGGCAGCCACCGCTGCGCCTCTCCTGGGCCTTCAAGGTCTCTCTGCGCCTCTTTTTGGGGCCAGGCCCAGCCTTGGGGTCACTCCGGCAGGGACAAGGCAGACATCAGCACTCTGGCCCAAGGTAGGACAGGAGCAGCCGAGAGAGTGCAGACTTCTTGGCAGGCAGGGACAACAAAGGTGTGTGGACCGGACGGGAGGGCGAAGAGGCGAAGACAGAGTTATGCACCAAGACACAGGGCCAAAGCAAGGTGCCTCAGCGGACACCTGTAAATCTAGCCCTGGGAGGCTGAGGCAGGAGGATCACCACAAGTTCCAGGCCAGCCTGACTGTAGAGCAGGACCCCTGCCCCGCCCTGCCCTGGCCCTGCCTGCCTTAGGGTGTGGCTGAACCTTAAGCCTCAGTTTCCTCCTGCAGAGAAGATGCCGCAGCAGAGCGTTCCCGGCACTGAGTCGCGCTCCTGAGGTGAGCGCCGCTCCTGAGCATGAGCTTCTCCCAGCCCAGGTTTGGGGCCCCTTGGCCCCTGCCCACACTGGGGCTCTGCTAGTGTGGCCACCAGCCGCCAGCACGGATTTGTGGCATGACTGAGTGAGTAACCCTGAAACATTGGTGCTCTTTAGAAGCTGACATGGTGTTTGTATTCTTTCTTTTTTCTTTTTTTTAATGTATTTTGTGCAGGGTCTCACTACACAGATTGGACTCATAATGATGCTCCTGTTTTCAGCCTCCCAAGCGCTGGAGTGATAGGTGCGCACCGCGTTGCCCAGTCTCAGTCTCAGCGTGCCCTGGGGGCGGGGCCAGCACAACAGGCCAGGGATGGAACCCCGGTGCGCGTTAGTCTGCTGAGCTCTCTGGCCGGCCCTGGTTTTCGAATTGAAGGGAAAGCCAGGCCCTCCCGGGGCCCAAGAGTAAATATGAAGGCTTGTGAGGCCCAGTGCCCTGCCCTCAGTCCTCCTGTGGAGAAATCTAGCCAAGCTCCAGTCCAGTGTCATGGACGGCCACGGAAAAGTGGGTGTCATGACGATTCCCACCTGTGAGGACACAGTGTGCATTTGACTTTGTTACTTTTTGAGTTAGGGTCTCACTGTGTAACCCAAGTTCTAGCCTCAAACTTGCTGTGATCTGCCTGCCTCTGCTTCCCAAGTGTCGATATTATAGGTGTGCACCACTATACCTGGCTCTCTCTTGCCTTTTTATTTTTTAGTTTTAATTTTATTTATTTATTTGTTTGCTCGTTGTGTTTGTTTGTTTCTTTATTTATTCATTTTGTGGCTGGCTCAGCCTGCCCTGGTGGTTGGGCTGGTGCAGCATGTGGTGCTGGGGATCGAACTGCAGTCCCTGCAGTTGCCTGAGCTTTCCTAAGCAGGTGCTTTAGACCACTGAACCATCTCACCGGCCCTTTCTTGCCTTTTTAAAACCATCTTCTTGCTTACTTGCTTGCTTGCTTTTTCTTTCTTTCTTTTTCATTATGGCTGGCTCAGCCTGCTCTGGGGGTGGGCTGGCGCAGCATGTGGTGCCCGGGATTGAACTACTGTCCTTGCAGTTGCCTAAGCTTTCCTAAGCAGGCGCTTTAAACCGCTGAACCATCTCACTGGCCCTTTAAAACGATCTTAGGCCAGATGTGGTGGTGCATGTCTGTAATCCCAGCACTTAGGAAGCTGAGGCAGGAGGATCATTGCAAATTCAAGACCAGCCTGGGCTACAAAGTGAACTTGAGGCCAGCCTGCACGGCATAGTGAGACTCTGTCTCAAAAAGACGAACAAACAAACAAAAATTTTGAACTCTTCCTAGCTTCCATATCATACACAGCCATACGGCACTCGGCGTCTGTCCCAGAGGCTATAGCCCACCTGTCCCTGCTCTGTCACAGGCCAAGATTACCTACCCAGAATCTCTACAGAGGGGCCAGGGAATTGCTTTGTGGCATGAGTGCCTGCCTGGCAAGTGCAAGGTAGTGAGTTTGAACACCAGTACCACAAAAAAAAAAAAAAAAAAAAAAAAAAAAAAATCTCTACAGAATTCCTGTTCTGTGCTCTTCAAAGTGTCAAGGTCTCAAACACAGAGACAAAGCTAGGGCTGGTGGCGGATGCCTGTGCTCCCAGCTCTCAGGAGGCTGAGCCGGGAGGATGGCCTCGAGTCTAAGGCCAGCCTGGGCTGCACAGTGACTTCAGGACCAGGCTGAACTACGTATCCAGACCCTGCCTCAGAAATACAAACAAACAAAAGTACAATACATACACCTTTCTTCCTTTTATTTTTTTATACTGGGGATCGAACCTGGAGCCTGCTGAGCTCCGTCCTCAGCCCTCTTCTTGTTTAGTTTTGAGACGAGGTCTTACTGGCTTTGGACCCGGGGTCCAAGTGGCCCAGAGTAGCCTCGGACCTGGGGTCACCCTGCTTGGCCTGCTGAGTCCCCAAGTCGCTCCCCTGCTCTGCCCTGCAGCTTTCCCTCTCCAGCAGATGATTTTGAAGCCAGCAGCGCCTGCCATGCCAGGTGCCCTCCCTCCCTGCCCACCCTGGGTCAACCTGGCCTCCCTGGGTGTTGAGGTGACACAGAGGAAGCGGATCCTGGAAACATCTGTGTGCCCCAGCGGGCGCCACCCTGGAAACTGATGTTTCTGGGGCGCACATCCTTCCGGGATCTGGCCTCAGGCCCCATAGGCAGTTCTTTCACAACTGACTGTGATAAACAGATCTGGGGCCCTGGGGACGGCAGGCAGGCAGCAGGTTGCTTCCTCCTCCAGAGTCACAGCCCTGGCTTTGCAAGAGGGGTGAGGCAGAGGGAAGGGAGGGAGTAGGAAGGGAGAAGGGGGAAGGCAGGCCGGGTGCACTCTGGCCAGGCTCCGTCCAGCGGCGTGAATCCAAACCCTGCTTGAGGTGGTTACTGGGTGGCCATCTCTCAGGCCGGGGACCAAGCGCCCACATGGCAGCAGTCACCTGCTGCAGATGAAGGGCTCCTGTCACTGCTCCTCTTCAGAGTTTGAAATTGCTGGTGGCACCAGGGCAGTTGTGCCCAGGTCACCTCCATGGGAAGTGTCCAGACCTCCCCAGCCCACACCCCTCCTCTCATGTTATGGAGGAAGTCACAACACATCGGGGACATGGCCACAATGGTGTGGCTCTCAGCTCAGTGACATCAGTCTGTACATGCCACCAAGTGTCACGTGCCCAGAGGCAGAAGGGCTTCCCTGGGCATAGGAGATGGACAAGGGAGGGACTGCGTGTGGGGGAGGGGCAGGCAGGGCCGGGTGGAGAGTCGGAGTGCCCAGTTCCTGGGGTCCGTGTCCCCAGGGGCTGGGAGCAGCATCAGAGGCAGGGCTGAGGCAGGGCTCCCCCTCAGGCTCCGCTGTCACCCAGGAGCCAGGAGAGCTTGCAGCACCCTTAGGCCTCACGTTCTCGGGTGGTCTCTTCCCATCTCTTGGAGGCCCAGGGCAGGGAGCTGCTGGGAAGGAGCAGGGCCTCGGGTGAGCTCCATCCGGGTCATAGCACTGCTTAAAAACAGAAGTGCCACCTTGGCCCCCAGCACCTGGGAGGCTGAGGCAGGAGGACGGCAAGATCTCAAATAAAAAATGTAAAAGGGCTGAGGATGAGGCTCAGTGTGAAGGCCCTGGGTTCAATTCCCTAGTGCCACACAGGCCTGCGCGTGAGCGAGCACACACACACACACACACACACGCACACATGCAGGCATGTATGTACGGCAGGCATGCATACACAAGAGACAACCGCAGTTTTCTCAGTGACCCTTGGTCCCTTCATGCAGTCATGCATGGTCACCACCAGATGCGACCAGGGACATGACAAAGCTAGGACAGACACCTGCCTCCCCCTCCACAAGGCTGTGCCGGTCCGCGCTACCTTTTCCTTCTTTCTTTTTTTCATTTTGAGATAGGGACTCACCCTGTGGCCCAGCCTGGCCTTCAACTCAAGGTGATCTTCCTGCCTCAGCCCCCTGAATGCCAGGATTACAGGTGGGCACCACCAAACGTGGCCTCTTTTTCCCTAGGAGCCAGCACCGTGTTCCAGTCAGTGAGACGTGCCACTCTGCATTCTGAGCCCTGAGCTACACTGTGACACAGAGCAGGAACCTTGCTTAAAATTAGGTTACATTGAGCTGGGTGTGGTGGTGCAAGGCAGTAATCCCAGCTCCTGGGAGGCCGAGGTCCAGCTGGACTATAGGGTGAGACTTTGTCTCAAGAAACCACACACACACAGAGACACACACGAGGCTACACAGAGGCAGGATGGGGTACGGCAGGACTGTAATGCAACTACTCAGGCAGCCTGGGCTACGTAGTGAAACCCCTCACAAAAACAAATGAAAGATCAAAATCAAAACCATAATCAGATCCCTTTCTCCTCCACCAGGTTGGCTAAATAAAAAGACAGATAATAATAAGCGCTGACAGGGATGTGTGTGGTGAAACCAGAACTCTCCTGCGTTGCTGGGGGGCCTGTAACATGATGTTGCTCTGTGTCTTGCAGTCCTGTTGTTCAGTGTAGAATTCCCGTGTGACCCAACAACTCCCTGCCTTGCTGTGCAGCCAAGAGAAAAGAAAACAGGCCGCCACACAAAGACCCTGCACACCAGCGTTCCTAGCAACATTGCCCACAGTAGCTAAAAGGCAGAAGGAGCAACCCAGGGTCCCTCCGTGAGGCCGCAGAGGGTGGTGGAGCTATGGAGGGTGATGCGGCTCAGCTGTCAGCGCATGCTGCTGCTGCTGCTGCGTGGGGTGGGGCTGAAACTGTGGCAGGCGATGTCTCGATAATACTGCAGGATCCCATGTATGTGACAGCTGGTCCTGGAAGGCTGCCAGCCCGTGGCTCTCCTGGGTACCAGTGGCCTCTGAGAGGAGTGGGGGCTCATGGGAGGAGGAGAGGTCAGGGACCTCCGATAGGCATGGCCTTGGGGGGTGGGGGGTGGTCTTTGGGGACATGGCGCTGAATGGGGCTCTTGGGACCCTGGCTTCTTCCTCTCTCTCTTGGCTTCCCAGCCACCAAGGCTGCAGGACTTGCCAGCCCGGGGGCAGGTGCTGCAGAGCAGCGGTGATTCCTAAGCTAGCCGGGCTGGCGCAGGGAGAGCGTACGCTCAGCGTAGGTCCAACGGCCAGAGTGGCACAGAGAGGGGACTTCGCTCTGTGGCGGGCGACTGGTTCCTGGGGCCGCTGGGTGAGACCCTGCCACAGAGAAGAAGAGGGCTGGGGCTGTAGCTCAGTAGCACATGCTTGCCTGCATGAGGAGGTTCTGAGTTCAAGGCCCAGTACCATGAAAAGAATTTCCCGAGCCCGTCTATGGAGAGACTTGACTTGAAAGTCAGCGAGACACGCAGTTTCTGTGTTGAACCACGTAATTCTTCTTCTTCTTCTTCTTCTTCTTCTTCTTCTTCTTCTTCTTCTTCTTCTTCTTCTTCTTCTTCTTCTTCTTCTTCCTCTTCCTCTTCCTCTTCCTCTTCCTCTTCCTCTTCCTCTTCCTCTTCCTCTTCTTCTTCTTCTTCTTCTTCTTCTTCTTCTTCATTTAGTACATATCTACAGGGTCTACGGGTTCTCACTACGCGTAGATTGGACTCATAGTGATCGTCTTGTTTTCAGCCTTCCAAGGGCTGGGATGCCAGGCGCGGGCCACCACGTCCCGTCTCCATCCCCATCTCAGTGCCCCCCGGGGAGGAGCTGGCACGCACACCAGGGGTCCAACCTCAGCTGCTGCGCTCTGTCTAAGCAGGCGCTTTAGTCTGCTGAGCTAGCTGGCGGGCCCTGCACCACGGGATTTTAAAGGAACATTTGGAGCTGTTGTCCCTCTCGGAGCACAGGTCTCTGTGGTCATCAGGCCAGCACCCTACCCTGAGCATCAACCCCCTTCCTTGTATTTCCATGGGGCCTTGGGCCAGCCAAGCAGCCCATGGCGAGCAGACGCTGGCCCACTGGGCTGTGAGCTTTTTATAACTGTAGTCACAGGCAAGAAGAGAAAGTACGCAGAGAGGCTCACGGTGTTGCTCGTGGCTCTCTGAGCTGCTCCCGGGTCTCCCCAGCCACCAGCCCCTTCAGAGGGAGCGAAATTGGCCTGGGCCTGTTTTCACGGCACCAGGCCTCCCTTGAGGCCCCAATCCCACAGCTGCAGACTGCAAAGGCCCAGAGCCTGCTGCTCCCTGGCCGTGGCTCCCCAGACGGATGCAGCTGTGTCTCCTGCAGACGAGGAGGAGGTCCGGATGGCCTGCTCAGCCTCCGTGCCCGCCTCTCCGCGCCGTCTCCTGGTCAGGCAGGGCCGCATCTGAGCTCTCTCCAGGGCCCGCAGCTCCTGGGAACCACACATCTCTGCTCCAGGACCGCAAGCAGCTCCGCCCTGGGAAACCCCGCAGCAGCGTGGACTCCAAGCAGCATAAACGCCTCCCAGGCAAGGGAGCAGTCTGACCACTGGCGTGGGTCTTCGTGGTGCCGAAACCACTCGGTCTCGCACTCAACAAACGCTTTCTGGTGCGATGTTGTGCCCGGTGCTGGACAGATACGTCCTCGTCACAACCCTGTGAGGCTGGTGTCGCTGTTTCCATCCCTGTTTTATAGATGAGGCAAAGAGAGGTGGAGACACTTGACAGGAGCGATAACTCGCTCACTCTTTCACTCCCAGCGTGTTGACAATGCGAATACTCAGCTGGACAGAGTGGAACCTGTACTGCCAGCACTCGGGAGGCTGAGGCAGGAGGATCAAGGCCAGGCTGGTCACATAGCGAGTTCAATGCCAGTCTACGCTACCTAGCAAGACCCTGCCTTAAAAAAAAAAAAAAAAAGAAGAGATAGCTCAGTGACATAGGCGCCTGCTTGGCAAGTGCAAGATTCTGAGTTCAATCCCCGGTACCAAAAAAAAAGTAAAAAAAATGAAAAACTTGAAAGAAAAAAAAAATGTTGTAAGATATGCAACAAGAAAGCCACAATGCCCCTGCCAATGCTTGCCAACTGCAGCAGCACATCTGAACCTGACTCGGGGTGCTTCTGTAGAGTGAGAAGCCAGAGAGTTCTAAAGTCCAGAGCCCACACTCAGTGGGGGACCTTTGCCACGGCAGAGCAGTCAGCCTCCCCAGGCAGTAAATGTTCAACAACCAGCTCCGGGAGGGGCCGGCAGGGGAGGGCCCCTGCTGAATGCACTCGCCAGTTGTAACAGCATTGGCCCTCCCGCCCAGAGACGTCAAGCTCAAAACACGAAGTTGCTAACTCAGAGCTCAGAATCACAACCTGACGGGGACAGTGGCGCACACCTTGTCATCCCAGCCCTGGGGAGGCTGAGTCAGGAGGATTGCACAAGTTCAAGGCCAGCCTGGGCTATTCAGGGAGTTCATGGCCAGCCTCAGCTATATATTGAGAATGTTTCTTTTCTTTCCTTTTTTGTCTTTTTGAGACAGGGTCTTGCTATGCAGTTCAGGCTGGCCTTGAGCTCACTTTTGTAGCCCAGGCTGGTCTTGAACTCACATCGATCCTCCTGTCTCAGCCTCCCAAGTGCTGGGATTACAGGTGTGTGCCACCATGCCCAGCTTATATTGAGACTGTTTCAATAAGCCAAGAACAAAACAAAACACAAAGAAATGAAAAGCGCAACCTGTAAGCCAGCCACACAGCCAGGCTACCCGCAGCTGGCTGGTGCCAGGTGGAGCCAGCTCCTGCCCGGCTGGTGTGGTCAGGGGAGCCACAGCCCAGAAGGGCAGGGATCGCAGGAGCCTGGCAGAAGCAAATATAAACCGTCCCGGCAGAGAAGCCTCCAATTATCTCTATAAATAAAATTTAAAATACAGTGTCCAGCATAGCCAGAGGGAGTGAGAGCCGTTGAGGGAGTGTGACACCGTGATTGAGAAGGGGCCGAGGCAGAACCTCGGGTAGCCAGATATCAGCCTCGTCACCACAGGCTCTAAAACAGCTGGGCTCTGTGGGAAGAAAGAAGCTCAAGGCATCCGCAGGGATAGGAATCTACAAAATTGTCGTAGTGGATTTATAAAGGGTATTCGAGAGCCAGGTGTGGTGGCACACGCCTGTAACCCCAGCACTGGACTCACTCGGGAGGCTGAGGCAGGAGGATCATGGTGAGTTTGAGGTCAGCCTGGGCTACAAAGTGGGCTCAAGGCAACCTGAACTACATAGTGAGACTTTGTCTCAAAAGATTAAAAAAAAAAAAAAAAAAAAACATTCGCGCCGAGTGTGGTGGTGCAAGCCTAGAGGCAGGAGGATCACCCTGAGGTCCAAGCTGGCCTAGGCCACGTAGTGAGTTCAAGGGTTCAAGGCCAGCCTGAACTACACAGGGGCACTGTAAACAAAAAAAAAAAAGAAAGAAAGAAAAAGAAAAAAAAAGCTTTTTGGAAGAAAGTTTACGGTTTAATCAAGGATCAAAAATGTAAAGCCTTCAGGGACCACATAGGTAACAGAAAGGAGTCAAAGGCTAGGGAAATAGCACCCTGGTCACCTACACAGCTCTGCCTGCAGGGCACTAGCAGGTGGTGCCAGGGTTTCACTATGTCGCTGAGTTGCACAGCCTGGACCTTGTGACCCTCCTGCCTCAGCCTCCTAGGGTGCTAGGATTATTAATGTATCTGAAAGCTTGGCTTTGGGTTTCTTTTTATGGTGATCAAATACACATAAAATCACAGTGGCCACTGCAATCAATTTAAAGTGCTCAATTTAGTGAAAACTTAGGACATTTGGGGGCTTGCCATTTGGTCCTCTCTCTAGTTCCTCAGATTTCACAGCACCTAAAAGGAAGCTTCATGTCCTGGGCTGCCTCTTTACTCTGTCTCCTCCCCTTGACCCCTGGCACCACCTGCCTGCTTTCTCCCCTTCAGATTGGCCCAGATAGCTCATCCTCTTGTCAGTGGAATCCTACAATAGCTATCCTTGTGTGCCCAGCTGTCTCATTTAGCATGTTTTCAAACTTGCTTTATCTCACATATGTTTGCCTCTTTTCATGACTGCATAGTACTCTGTCATATAGATATACACATTTACCTATTTATCAGTTGATTTATTTAGGGTTCTGGAGATCAAACCCAGGGCCTTCGTCATGAGCTACCTCCCCAGACCTTCTTTTACTTTTTTTTTATTTTAAGGCAGGGAGTGTCTCACTAAGTTGCTAAGTTACCCAGACTGGGTAATTAATCTTTCCATCTTCCTGTCTCAGCCTCCCACCATGCTGAGATTACAGGTACACACTACCACGCCACCAGCTGCTGGATTTTTTTTTTTAACCAAGGATTGAACCTAGGAACTTGCATTTGTCAGGCAGGTGCTTATGCCACTGAGTTATCTCTCCCACCCATGCTATTTGGATTTTTAACATTGTATCTTTTAGTTTTAGTTGCAATAGAGCTCCGCACACTGATGTGCACCTGTCACCCCAGCTGCAGGAGATGGAGGGGGAGAGATCTCCTGAGCCCAGGAACTCCAAGCTGGTCCAGACAACAGGGTGAGATTTTATCTGTTCCATAAAAGTGAAATACATCGCTGTGGCCAAGGCAGAAGCCAGAGGGACAGGTACGGCAGAGCACCAACAGGATAAGATCCCTGCCCGCTGCTGCTGCTTCGGTTTTCTGGAACAGGGTCTCATTTTTTTTTGCTGAGGAAGTCTTTGCCCAAACTCCTAGGCGCAGGCAGTTCTCAGGCCCCAGTTCCAAGTATCTCAGGCTGCAGGCTGCACCACTGTGCCAGCTGCCACGCCTGGTTTCTTCCTAATCCCAAGAATGATTCTCTGGGGGCAGTTTTGAGTGTACTGGGGACCCAAAACCAAGTCCTTGGCCCTGAGCTACACCCCCAAGCCCTTCTTCAATGTTTATTTTGAGACAGGATCACTAAATCAACCAGGTTGGGCTACACCTTGAGAGTCTCCTGCCTTAGCCTCCCAGAGGCTGAGACTATAGGCATGTACCACCATGTCCAGCAAGGGAGTTGTTCTTATTTTCTTTGTTTCGAGACAGGTCTCACTAGGTAGCCCAGGCTGATCTCCGACTCATGGCAATCCTCCTGCTCCAGCCTCCCAAGCGCTGGGATTACAGGAATAAACCACCATGCCCAACATTTGTTTTTATTTTGATTTGAAAACTCGCACTTTCAAATCAAAATGGGAACTTGCATTTCAAGATAGAAAAAGGCCTGACACCTCCCTCTACATTTCCCCCAGTAACTTTTTTTTTTTTTAATTTTATTTATTTATTTATTTGTTTGCTTGTTGTGTTTGTTTGTTTATTTATTCATTTTGTGGCTGGCTCAGCCTGCCCTGGTGGTGGGGGCTGGCGCAGCATGTGGTGCCGGGGATCGAACTGCAGTCCCCGCAGTCGCCTGAGCCCTCCCAAGCAGGCGCTTTAGACCACTGAACCATCTCGCC